>APFE030424609.1:110214-137996 GCA_000404065.3 Pinus taeda
TTATTTTTATCTTTTATTTTTTATGGATCATCAAACATAGCCTTTGGAGAAATTTCCCAAGGACCTAGGACTTTAAGACGCATGAGGGGATTAACATTTTCAACCCTCAAGACTCTTTACATCATGACTTTTACAAATTTTACATCTTCAAGGGGGAAAAGCCCTTTGATAGACCCTCATAGACCACCCAGTTCTGCGACCAAACATAATCTAGCAGATCAACACACTAGGATTCTCCTAAGACTCTAATGATAAAATTCATTCTGGCTTTGGGGTCAGGTTGAAGGAAAACTCTGCCGATCATGGATCGGTGAGACGAAAAACCTTCCGAAATGCAGATTATTACTAGAAAATTAGGTCCACCTAAGCAATTTACATACATGACTCAACTCTACTAAGATCATTTACAATTCAAAATGCAGACTGGGTTTACAACTTAATATGATCAGGAGAATGACGATGACTGTCGAATGGCACGAACATCTCGATCAAGCGCTGTTCCTTTTTGCGAAGAAAAGGGGGTGTACTGCTATGGGTAGTTGACACGCAGCGGTCAACAGTTCCAATCAGGGACAAGGCATAAAGGGAGGGGAGAAGAAGAAGAAAGATATATCAAGGATTAAGTGCTTCAGGTGTGGTGAATTTAGTCACTACAGTACTTAGTGTCCTAGGTGTTAAATTTTCTGATTGTTCTATGTTGTATCAGATACTTTAGCCCAATATATATTTTCATTAAGAATGCATCCAATTATTAGCAGTATAATCAATCTTAAATGTAACTGAAAAAAGAACAATGTATGTAGTGACAAAGAAGAGAACAACACAGCAATAAGAGACAGCAGATTGGTCCAAGACCAGGGAAAAACCCACTATGGGGAAACCCTTTCAAATCTTCTTCTTTAGTAGACCATCATAAAAATATTTCTACAGAGTACAATGAGCCCAATTCATGTAATTGCAGTGGATAATAACAAATCAGATCTACAGATCTGCGTAACAGCAGATAGAAATCCAGATCTACAAGATCATTGAAGTTAATTGAAGCCAAGATGTCAAAACCATTGATATGAACTACACTACCCTCATCAACACTATCTGCAAGTCACTATAACCCATGGGTCTCTCTCACGGATACTATACGCGAGCGTTGTGACTGCAAAGTCGCTCTTAGGAGGCCTTCATGCGTGCGAATGTGGCATAATACCACTGAAACCTAGAGTTGCTCACTTCATGTTGATGTGTGTGCGACCGAGATGTCAGGGTTTCTCCTAGGGCTACTATGTGCAAGCGACTGGGAACTAGAACCTTCCGATCTGTCTCTGAACCTAGAGTCGCTCCCTTCCTGTGGCTGTGTTCGACCGAGATGTTAGGGTTTCTCCCAGGGTACTATGTGTGAGCCACTAGGGACCAGAACCTTCTGATCTATCTCTGAACCCAAAGTCTCTCCCTTCCTATTGTTGTGCGTGCGACCGAGATGTTAGGGTCTCTCCTAGGGCTACTCTGTGCGAGCAATCGGGGGACTGGAACCTTTTGATCTGTCTCTGAACCCATATTCTCTCCCTTCCTGGTTCTATGCGTGCGACTGAGATGTTAAGGTCGCTCCCAAGGATACTCTGTGCGAGCAACCGATGATGAAAATGTCCTGATATGTGCTAGCGACCCTTTTGCCTATAATTTCAGACCCTATGCGAACTCCTTTTGACTTACATGTGCAAGCCAAGAAAAAATAGAAGAATAGAAAGATGATGATGACGTGTTGAAATGAACTTGAAGTTGCTTCCTTTTATAGGCTTTTCTGAGGGTTAACTTGGGGTTAAGATTGATCCAAGCAGTTAACCATGTAGTTAGGGCCAACCCATTCCATAATGTATGCATAAATAAAATAATTCAAAACTTAACTTCCATTTAACCAAATTAGGTGAGCTTTAGGTCGATTTTGGTCCTCTCGAAAAGAAGAATTTAATGTCGACATCATATTGTTCATATGAGTTGTCCAATGTAGAATTTGACCCTAGTTGCAAAAATTAACACTCCCTCTCAACTAGGAAGAATTCCACCTTTCAATATCTGTCAGTTGATCAATTTGTAAAGACTATCTCAGCTCAACTCTATCTGCTGAAAATTTATTGGATCTAGAAGAATAATCGAGGCGCAATAGCTTCCACCCTTATCTAGCAATAGGATAACTCATCATACAGGGGTGTAAACCCTCAGCCCTGGAATTTCATCAGGGAGCTTTACCCTCAACCCAGCATTTCATTGAGGAGCTTTACCCTCAACTCGGAATATTATTTCCTACCGATCTTCCCAGTAATGACTCTTAGTAGTCATGTGGTAGAACCCCTGCATCATAATCGTCTTGGGGTGTACAGCCCAAGCACACCCTCAACTCGTTGGCCAAACGAGGAGTAAAATTCTCAACAAGCCCTGCTTATGGGTATGGTGCCAACTGGGGTATACTCTACAAAGAGCAGACAGGGGAGTAAAACCCTCAACCCTATGGGTAACAAATAGGGGAGTGCCCTATTTTCCAGAGTTCCCTCAATCCCAAGAGCCCTTTTCCCTCAATTCCTCAACTTGGGATCTCAAACAAAGGGGAAGAGTTCGATTAGTGTTCTCGATCAACATTGCCCCTTACCAAGAGGGATCACATCCATCAGCCCAAGCTGTATTCTGAAGACCAAGAACTTTCCTTTCGGTGCTGCCTTGGTGAGCATATCAGCAATCTATTCATTTGTCGATATGTGATGGAGCTTGACAACTCCTCTCTGTACCATGTCTTGAATGAAGTGATATCGAATATCAATATGCTTGGACTTATCATGAAACAAGGGATTTTCTGCCAAACGGATCCCACACTTGTTGTCATAGTATATCATTGTAGTATCCAAGATCTGTTCAAGTAGCTCTCCAAAGAGCTTTCTCAACTAGACAGCTTCGCAGCAAGCCATGCTAGCAACAATGTATTCTTCTTCGGCTGTGCTTAATGCTACAAACTTTTGTTTCTTGCTCATCCAAGATATCATAGCAGATCCAAGGCTAAAGCAACATCCATATGTACTCTTTCTATCTATAACGTTTCCAGTCCAATCAACATCAGTGTATCCATGAAGTTGAACATTTCCGGCAGAATATCTTAGGCCAAGTGTGATCGACCCCTACAAATATCTCAATATGTGTCTAGCAAATATCCAATGTACGGGGAGGGGCTTGGTCATGAATTGGCTCAATGTGTTTACTGCATAGCATATGTTTGGACAGGTGTTCACAAGGAACATCAGAGCCCCAATCAGTTGTCTATACTGGGATGGATTTTCTAAGCCTGGTCCTGCAACATCTCAACATAACTTCTTGAAGTTCATTTCCATCAGTGTAACCATGGATTTACATTCAGTCATTCCAAATCTTTCCAGTAATTTTACAACGTATTTTCCTTTTGAAACGAAAATCTCACTAGATCTTTTCCACACCTCAAAACCCAAAAAGCAGTGCATGAGACCAAGATCTTTCATCTCAAATTCAGAGGCTAGCTTCCTCTTACACTCGATCATCAGAGGCTCACTGTTGGAAATACTGGGGGGTGAATCAGTATTTCTTTTCAATTGTTATTTTTATCAATGAAATCATTTATATTTATACCACAAAATGAATAACAGGAATAAATGCTTCTATTAACTAGATGCCAAGCACCAACTTGGACTTTTTGTGAGGCTCCAACCTCCAGGGCACCAACCCTGTCTTGTCAAGGCACCAACCTTGGATTTAGAAGCACCAACTCCCAAGACACCAATCCTTCCAATTCTGAGGCACCAACCCCAAGGGCTCCAACCCTCCATTGTATATTGTCTGGATATGTTTGGTAGTAATTTTTTGCTCCCAACCCTGCTGGACTTGCGACTTACTTCTGTCCTCCTGCTTCTTCCACGTCTGCGAGACCTTCGGCTTCCTTTGTTTCTTACAGTGTGCACATTCTGAACTTTCCTTGTTCTCTATTATAGATCCCTGACCTTTGGCTTCCTTTTTCACTCACTTGATCTTCGGATTCCTTTGTGCTCGCTCGACCTTTTGGCTTCTCAACCTTCGACTTCTCGATCTTTGGCTTCTTGCTCTTCGGCTTCCTTTGTCTCTTTGAGTTCTCCAATACTCAAAAGACACGTTCATTTGGAAGAGAGGCCGAATTACAATAGATGCTGCATATTAAAATTACATCAGAGAGGCCCTTTTTAATATTCATACAATAGACTCATTATTTACGGAGGATTTCATAGGAGAGACTATACCCAATGAGGTCCCACATCCACTTCATCAATCGCAATCACAACTTTCGGAGGTCCCGCAATCGCAACTCTTAATATTGCCGATGTAACATGGCCGATATTCATACTACCGATGAAATGGATGCGATATAATATTAAACAGTCATCAATAGATCCGTTGGCTCCATCGCAATAAGCGGTCTGTCGGGTCCACAAGTATTATCACAATTGCAGTTTACCATCATTACATTTCTTCAAGGCTTGCGATATGCGACAGATACGATATTTCTTTAGGACGTATTATAATGGTGCAGCGGGTCTGCATACATATCGCAATCAGCGGATTTAACATGTCATCCCTTTTGAACTTTGCGTTCCAACGGATGCGATATTACATTATGTCATAGTGGTGTAGTCGGGTCCATAATAATATCGCAATCGTAGTTCTTAATGTGACATCCATTTATGAATTGCGATATGAAAGTTCTGATACAGCAGATGCGATATTACAATAGGACAGTTTAAAATGGAGCGATCGGGTCTGCGCCTTATATCGCAGTGGGGGGATTCAATGTGACAAGCCTTCGTAACTTGGGATAAGGTATTAATTAGGGCGTGTTGTAATGGGACCATCAGTTCCATAATGCTCCTTTGATATCGTTGTTTCTTCTGTGGCTTATCTTCCTGTAACCTCTGATAACTTTGTTTATGCTCCTCCGCTGTTTTCTTCCTATTGGTTCTTCTTGGGCATATATTACATGCGATACTTCTGATATGGCTCCTCCGATGTTAACTCCTCTGATACTCTACAATACTCCTCTGATATGTTAACTTCTTTGATATTTCTCCAATATTTCATGTTCACTCCTCCGTTAACATTGTTTATGCACCTCCACCGATGTGTTCCTCTTTGCTTCTTGTGGCTTCCAATGACCTCTTCTGATAGCTCTTCTTTGACTGCTCCTATTCTTGACTTCCAATGGCTTCCCTGATGGCTTTTCTCCTTGGCTTATTGCTCCTGTTTCTTCATGGATCTACTCTACTTCTCCTTGGCTTCATATCATCATTTAGTATCCTAGAATATTTCCATATTGACATCAATGACAATCTAGATCAACATCACTACCTATGAAGAACAGATCGTCAATGTATAAATCCAAAATCAACGACATACCTTGAACTATCTTGAAATAGAGGATGGGATCGATATTGCTTCTTGTGAATCCCAGCTTCACTAAGTAACTGTCAATGCATGCATACCAAGCTCGAGGAGCTTGGTTCAAACCATACAATGCCTTCTTCAACCTACAAACATGAGTTCTTTGATCTTCCACTTTGAATCGTTGTGTTTGTTTAACATATACCTCTTCTTGTAACATGCCATGAAGGAATGTAGTGTTTACATCCATCTGATGAAGAGTCCATCCCTGACTTGCAGCAAGGGAAACTATAGAACAGATGGTTGTATATCGAGCTATGGGAGCAAATATGTCATCATAATCCTCTCCCTCTTTCTGAGAGAAGCCTCGAACTACAAACCTGGCTTTATATTTCTCAATGCTGCCATCAATTCCATGTTTGATTTTGAATAGCCATTTTGAAGTCAACAGATTTCTCGTTCTGCCAAGGTACAACTTCCCATACATCATTTTTCATAATTGCTTCATATTCTTCAGCCATAGCATCCTTCCAAACTTGTTCTTTGACAACATCTTCAAATGTGGACGGTTTGGCTTGAATCATAGTACTTATAGCAGCAACATATTCCTGATACCTGCATGGTTGCTCCCTTTCTTTCAATGATTTGTGAATAGGGACATTTCTTTCAGTGTCCTGTAAATTATCGTGGAGCCAAAGTGGTCTCCTTTTAGAGGTAGGAACACTCGGAGGAGGATCTAATGGATCCACAGGCTCTATGGTCTCATCAACCATATCGGATTCAGGCACAGACAGACCATCCAGAATAGCCCAGTCATCATTCTCTTCCCTGGGAGGAGGAGGTGGAGGAAGATCTCTTGCTTTTCCAAGATTTGCTTCTTCATCAAATGTTACATCCCTACTAATCTCGACCTTCCTCTGACCAGGAATATAAATTCTATATGCTTTAGAATTTTCACAATAACCCACAAATGTACCTTTTCTACCAGTAGCTTCCAGTTTGTTCCTTTTGTCCTTCGGCACATGAAAATATATGGGGCATCCAAATATACGAAGATCCTTGATATCATGATTAATACCTGTGAATATTTCTTCGGGAGTCTTGTTTTCTAATGCTTGATGAGGCACCCTGTTCTGAATATATACAACAGTAGATGCCGCTTCAACCCAAAGGAACTTTGGCACCCTTTGATCATGGAGCATAGCACGGGCAGCTTCTAATATAGAAGTATATGGCTAGACCATTTTGTTCAGGAGTATGTGGCACAATCGTTTCCTTCTTGATTCGTCTTTCTTGCAAAATGTTATGAATTCTTTTGACATGTATTCTCCTCCATTGTCAGACCTGAAGAATTCGATTCTCTTTCCTGATTGATTTTCGATCAAGGATTTGAATGCCTTGAAAGTTTCGAAGGCTTCATCCTTGTGCTTAAGATAGTATATCCATATCTTTCTTGAGAAGTTGTCAATAAAGGTGATGTAGTAGAGATGACCACCAACAGAGTGTACATGCATCAGACCACATATATCATAATGAATGAGATGGAGGATGTCATTTTTCTTGTTCTTACTAGAGGGAAATGGTCCTCTTCTTTTCTTTCCACTTGCACAACTTGGACAAACTCCATCATGATGAGCTTGAACATCAGGAACACTAGAGACCAATTTCTTCAATTTTGGAAGTGCATAATAGTGAAGATGAGCCAGTTTGCGGTGACATAATTCACTCAAATGATTGGTACTATGAACCAATGCTAGAAGAGAGGTCTTCCAGTGATTCTATAGAGTCCTTCAAATCTCGATCCTAATGTGAATGCATCTTTCATAGGTGATTCGACAAGCCAAGTTAAAACTTTTCCTTTGATGAAGGCAACCCTCATCCCTTCATCTTCCAAAGTGGATACAGATACTAGATTCTTCATTAATCCTAAGAGATACATAACATCATGCAGCAGAACGGATTTCCCCGAACTCAACTGGAATTTGACAGACCCAAAGCCTTTCACAAGATGAGTAGAGTTGTCTCCAAGAATGGTCTTTAGCTTAGCCTTCCTCTCTACCAGATTAGAGAGGACTTCCTTGTAACCAGAGAAATCATGAGTGGCCCCACTATCAACCAACCAACTATCCCACGAATCCGGTGGAGAACTAGAAAGAGCAGAAATAAGAATGTATTTAGATTTATTTACAACATTACTTTCATACCTCAGAGCCTTTGATTTATTTTGAGGAGGATGATTTTCTTCACAGTAACTTGAGGAGTTTCTTCTTCTTCTTTCATATCCGTTATCATGGTTCTTCTTTTGGTAGTCCTTTCCTCTTTTGTTATTAAAGTTGCCTCTAGTGTTGTAGTGATGTCTTTTGTTCCTTTCAGGACAGTGATGGGCATAATGACCTATCTTGTGACAATTGAATCATTTAACATGAGATAATGATTTGTCATATATTCCTTTTGAATTCTGAGAAGGAGGCTTCCTTGATGGACCTCCTTTAGCATTCTTCCTTTTGTCATAAGAGATATATGCATCGGGCTCTCCCTCTTCTTGAGTGAGATTTCCAAAAATTTCAACAAATGTCGGAAGGACATTGTTGTTGCTAATTGTAGTAATGAAGATTTCCGAAATAGGAGGGAGACCTCTAAGAGTCACAACTATTAGCTCCCTGTTAGGCACGTTTTCTCCAACTCTCTACAATTGATCTCTAAGGCAAGAGATCCTCATAATGTAGGATTGAACAGTTTCCCCTATGTTCATCTTAGTTTCCTTGAGTTGATCTTTCAGAGTGATGATCTCATTCAAGTTGTTCACTTGATATACGTCGGCTATCTTGTTATACATATCTTTGGACTTTCTTAAATTCCCTACATATGCAAGTAAATGATCTTGCAAGCTATCAGCTATAATTTGCTTTACTTTGGACTCACCTTTCTTGTACCTTTTCTTGAGGGAAGAGGAAGCATTTTCTGGAGGCTCGGGCATTCTTCCTTGGATGTATTGCAGCACATCGTTGTTGTCAACTGTGATCTCCAATCTGACTTTCCCTGCAGCAAAGTTTGATGCATCACCCAACTTTTCATGCTCTTTTAAGGTAGAAGATGACATTTTTATCTTGACCTAGTAATCCGCTATCTGAAAGAGAGGGCTTCAATGCTTATCTTCTTTTGGGCTTGTCCTTCACCTCAGCTCTGATACCATGTTAAATTTTCTGATTGTTCTATGTTGTATCAGTTACTTTAGCACAATATATATTTTCATTAAAAATGCATCCAATTATTAGCATTATAATCAACCATAAAAGTAACTGAAGAAATAACAATGTATGCAGTGACAAAGAAGACAACAATACAACCATAAGAGACAACAGATTGGTCATAGCGGGATAATCAATCATAAAAGTAATTAAAGAAAGAACAATGTATGCAGTGACAAAGAAGACAACAGCACAACCATAAGAGAAAGAAGATTAGTCCAAGACCACGAAAAAACCCCACTAGGGGGAAACCCTTTCAAATCTTTTTCTTTAGTAAATCGTCATAAAACTATTTTAGCAGAGAGTACAATGAGCCCAATACATGTAGTTGCAATAGATAATAACAAATTATATCTACAGATTTGTGTAGCCACAAATAGAAATCCAAATCTACCAGATCACTGAAGTTGATTAAAGCTAAGATGTCAAAACCCTAGACCTAAATTGGGTTTGCCCTTATCAACACTATCTACGAGCAACTGTAACTCTTGGGTCACTCTCACAAATATTGTATGCAAGTGACTGTGATTGCAAAGTTGCTCTCAAGAGGCCTTCATGCGTGAAACTGTGGCATAATACAGCTAAAACCTAGAGTTGCTCCCTCCCTGTTGTTGTACGTGCGACCGAGATGTCCAAGTCACTGTTAGTTTTTGGTAGCATCGGATGTGCTCTAGCCTTGAAAATTGGTGGAGAGGCTAAGGCACATGAGTTCTAAAGAACCCATAAACCGCTTGGTGAAATTATACCCAGATTGTATTTTATTAAAAGAATTAATATTTTTAATGGAGTTTCTAAGTCTAAACTGAGGGAAATTAAAATATTAATGGATATTAATCAAAATATGGGTGAGAATGATCTAGAAGGTGGAGCAAGTCATGTTTTAATCTTATCCATTGATTAGAGACTTAATATCGGTTGTTGAAGTCTCAACAGGAAAAGTAAAAGATGGAGCAATGTTGCACGAAGCAGGGACGTTTTTTGGAAGCGAGGACGCAGAAGCGTCATTTTCCAAAAATCTAGGAAGCGAAGCGTCTGCTATATATATATATATAGATATATATTATATATATATATATATATATATAGATAGATAGTAGATAGATAGATAATAGATATATATATATATATTTTATATTTTTTTGCATTTATACTCAAAACAAACATCCCAAATACCAAATTAGTTGTAGAAGACATGAAAACATGCATATTTTTGCATAAGTCATACTTCATGCTGTTGATCCAAGAGGCGATCCAGGTGGTTTCGATCCCGGTACTCAATCCAGGTGTTTATCCACTCGATGCCAAGAGTCAATGCTGCTCGATGCTTATATTCGATTCAGGAATCATAGTCGCATAGTCGCTAGTCGTAGTAGCCTGTTGACAGTATGAGCTAGAAGGTGCAGCATTAAGTATAGTCACATGGAGGTAAGCTCTACTCAGTGTAGCATGATGAACCTAGGGTCGATACAGCTATAAGTTCTCGTCGATGTATAAATCAAGCTCCAGTCACAGTGCAGCATGATGAACCTATGGTGGGTTACTTGCTACTTGCTGGTCCCTATGGGGGGTTTATGGCTCTGTCTGTCTGGCTTAGTCAGATGGCTACTAAGGCTGGTAGCTCCGCAGGATCTACTGGTGCGTATGGAACTGCTCGTGCACCCCGCTCGTCGTGCTACTGAAACTACTGGATCAACGTGTGCTTCAACCCCGGGCTATGACTATCAATATGGGTCTGTTCGATCTGCTGTTTCACAATATCTGTAGTGATAGGTATTAATAGGTATGACCGCCTAGGTAGTACGTACGGGCATCAGTAGCCACCTAGGTAGTATGCCAGTATGGGCATAATTCAATAGTCGTAGCTTAGGGGCACATAAGCGTTAGCAAGCCATATCCTACGACGGAATATCCATTTCTTCCAGGGCCCTGGTGGTTATCTACTAGTATATTCTCCCTTAGCCTAGGTAATAGGTTCGATAGCTCAGGTGGCCATATAGTAGTTGGGGGTGCTTGATTCAACCCCTATAGAAGGTTCTCTCTCCTATAGTGAGGGTTCAACCCCTATAAATGGTTGACTATCATTCGGTGTTTTTCCATCCATTATAGGTGGTCGGTGGTTGTTTCCCATTATTTGGTGGCTCACCGAGCTCCGAGCACCTATCCAAGCAATTATCATGATTCTCCTAATAGTTGTTCTTACCTATTCTTATGGGTCTTATAACGGGAAGGATTATGAATTTCGTGATCGTTATAGGGAGGTGTTGATGATCGTGATCGAGGTGAAAAGTGTGATTATTGAGATCGGGATTCAGACCTCGATGATTCATATTCTGATCTTGATCCAGTCAACTCTGTTGATTCAGTAGATCCGGTTGAACAAGCAGAACTAACAGCACCAAAAGCAAGGGTAGTGGGAAGGGAGTAAGTGCGAGAGGCAACGGAGGCAAAGGCACCTGAAGAAGCAGCAGTGCTATCAGCAAAAACATATAGCAGTTTAGCCCTGTATCCTATAGTCCTGTAAGCCGTTGATTCTGTACCCCCTGGAGCCGGAACTTCCACTGGCTAAGGAGATGTCACTAAGCACGCTGGTCCTGTAGCATTTGGTCCCGTAGGGTGGGTCTCGATCCCTCAAACTCTTCCTTTCGATCGCTAAAATACCTATCATGATCTTGATCACGAAACTAATAATCTCTACCATGAGCATCAGACTATGGAGAAATACCGAAGCTAGCAGATGTGGAGCCGGGTGCAAAGCCAAAGCCGAATAGTGTCGGTAGTGCCGCTTGTCAGGTGCTACTGATCGAACCAATCTACTAATGGTGGTGGATCATATGCTGCTACCTCTGCCTTTTCCAATGATGGTGAACCAACTGGCTATGCCTTGACTACTGGTGCATCCGGCTCTCGATCCAGAGCTACTGGTTCAACAACTGCTATTGATGGTGGTAGTGGTGCTTAAATAACAACGTCAATAGCATTGCCAATATAAAAAGCTAGATCGACTGCTGGATCAATGGTTGGATCTGCGTATTAATCTGCTGCTGCTTTCTCTGCTACCGGTGTAGCACCTGGAATTGCAATTTAAGGATCTGAAACTACTCCGACCTCCCCTGCTGCTGATGGTTATGGGTATGGAACTGGGCGAAGGTAAGCTGCTACTGGCACGGGCATGTATGCTTCTATAGTTGGTTCTGGGATCTTTTCTACGAACCTTCTCTTTGATCTTCTTTATGCCTTTTTCTTATGCCGTATATTACTTTCTTATTATGATTTTGGTATGATTTAGAAAAAGCACTACCGTATTTGCACAACCCCAGCTTTTCAAAGTGCTTCCTGAATCAAACCACTTTACCACTCCGTACCTTAGTGCTTTTAAGGAGAACCCACCCTACTTTCTTAATGGAAGTTGGACAGATACCACCAGTCAGTTGTGGGAACTGCCCTTTATATAGACAGACTCTTTATATTGTAAGGGAGGGCTTGGGCACTTAGAGCATATTAACTTGAGAAGATGCCTACTGGATTACTTTCAGTTGGACCTACAGCAACCAACAAACAACCTAGCGTGGCGTCTTAACAACCCTTGATAGACCGAACGGCTCACAGACCTGAACTTAGAGCATTGGAAGGAAGGGCTTACAAACCACTTGCTTTAGGAATGCTTAGTCGAGGGGGTAGGCACTATTCTTATTGGCTTTCTACTTACATTACTTTCTGTTTGACTGATACCCTCAAGCTAAAGCCATCTTTTATGGAAGCCAGACTTCAGAGAAGAGATCCCAAATATTGAACAGAAGTATATCCGAAGGTCCGGAGGTATTGTCCGCCAAGGCAAGGCCCGGTAGGGTGAGCTTGCCGAAAACTCTCGACAAAAGCCCGATTTATTGCTCACCTTCCCTAAAAAGTGAGGGACTCGACTGAGGTTACGAAGGAGAGGAAGAATTCTGCTTTTTTATCCACAGCATGTGAGTACGCAACAAATCCAAAATAGTGCGTAGATGTTACCTTCCATAGCAGCTCATTGAAACCAGCCCTAGAACCTCAAACTAGACCTAGAATTTGAACTCTTACTTATCAAAACCTCCGCCTCCTCTCGATGGCGGCCTTAACAGTCAAGCCTACTTGCGCATCCTAGCGGTCGAGCCTGCTTGTGCATCCTAAAATGGAAAAACGAATAGTGTATTCTGCTAAAACCTCCGCCATTGAAGTTCTTGTCAGTCAGTTAGTCAGCCAGAATGATTAATTATTTGAGCATCAACCATTTAGATGCATCAACCATCTAGAATCTATATTCTTCTCCTCTTGTCTAGCCTTTGCCTCTACCTCGATTGTCTAGGGATATTAGTCAACATTGCCCAATTCTAATCAAACTACCTAATTCAGGACTTAAAATATGGTAGAAAAAGCTTAACATGCTTGATCAATGATTTTGACTTGATTGAAAGGTAATTTTTTGCTAAGGGCGTGCCGCGTGACAAAGGAGTTCAACAATTAACACCACCAACACTAGGGTGCATATAGGGCTTGGTGCTCTTGATTAAATGCTTATCACATACCTTCATACTTGATATAATCTAATGAAATGCCACAATCCCATTGATCCTGAATTCCTGAAAACTGTTAAGTCTGCTGAAGTTTGAATAGGATATGAAATTCTATTTTCTCCATATGAAGTCCAATGAGGCTGAAACCACTCTCAAACATCCTGAGTCATTTCATGGTAATGTTAAAAATTTAAGTAAAAGGATGAAAATGAAAAATAAAGGAGAATGTCACTTTTACTTAACATTACCACGAGGGAGCATCTGCTATATTTATATTTTTTTTGCCTTCATTCCTCACCCTAACCCAAGGTGGACCCACCCCCAACAAGCAAACTCACCTAAAATTTAAAAAAAAAAATGAAAAAAAAAATGATTTTCTAAACAGCACGAAGCTTTTCTGGAATCATACGGAAGCGCCATGCTTCCAATGCCCGAAGCACCGTACAAAGCGCACTTCGGAGGCCTGGAAGCGGCGCTTCCGTACCACGCTTCCGAATTTCCAGGAAGCGGCAAAAATTTCGGAAGCGGCGCTTCCGAATTTCGGAAGTGGCACTTCCAAATTTCGGAAGCGCGCTTCCGGCGAAGCTTCCTAGGCGCTTTCGCACGAGACGCGCTTCGGGGCTTGGAACCGGGGCGGGGGGGGCAGTTCGTGCACCATTGAGATGGAGACTTGGGGTTCACTTGAAAACACACAAAGAGTTGATCAGTGAGTTCGATTTTCTTAGGGCACGGTTTTCTAAGGAATTCGAACTAGTGATCAAGCAGAGAGGATCAGAGGCAGGACTGGAAGGATGTGATTTCCAGTTCCAGTGAATACGCAGAGAGGGATACCAGAGTCAGCACTGGTCCAAGAAGGGACATCGCAGCAGCTGAAGGAGATTGACGCAGAGGGACAGCGCAACAGCTGGAAGAGGTTGATGTAGAAATGTTGGGGATGAACAGAGTTTAGTGTCGGGAATCGCAGTAGATGATTGGCAGGAGAAATCTCGATTTCCCAACAGCAAAAGCAACAACAATCTAGGTTGACGCTGTCAAAGGGAGCCTCCACGCATAAATCACGCAAAGCCTGTGTAGGTTGACGTAAGGACTACTCAGTGGCTGGGGACAAAGAAAAATCTCCAGAATCAGTGTGAGACAATTCTTAGTTATCTTCTCCGAGTGGATTGTCGGTTTTTCTCTAGGACATCCAGAATGTATTCAGATATTTATTGCCAATAATAAGAATCCTCAGATCTACTGCACCAATTTTCCCACATTGGGTTTTTCCAGTGACGATTGTCCAAAAATAAGTGTGTCAATGTGATTGTTCATATGTTGATGTTTCTCTTGCCTCTTAATTTTCATTTCCTAATTTGTGAAGTCTACAACTGAATTTATTTTGGTATTTACTAATGCTTTGGTGAATAACATTATAAAAAAGTAGGAGAAATAAATCAATTATTGCAACATATTTTCACATGGTATCAAATCAAGGTCCAAGCAAGATGGAAGCAAAGAAAAAGGGCATGGAGAATAGTAGGGATAAGAATATTTATGAATTAGCTTCTAGACTGGAAGAGGAGTTTGCTTGCTTATCAAGTTTTGCATCAGTCGAGGATTGGTAACATTGACAATGAGGCTTCAGCTCATATGACTGGAGAATGAGGATATTTCTCAAGCTATCAGGAGGAAAATATGAACTTCCAAAGCACAATGGGTAACAGGACAAAATGCACCCTAGTAGGAAAAGGAACGTTATATTCCAGACCGCAATAGGAGATAGTCATCGGGACACGAATGTACTGCATGTACTAGGTATGGGAATGAATTTGATTTCTGTCTCTCAATTACAAGAATAATTGGTAATAGAGTATATATCAAGCATCGAAAGTGGCAAAAGAGGGCCCAGATTGGAACTCGAAGCAACAAATTATACAAGTTGCAACTCGAGTCTCCGATGGCACTAATAAGCAGTAATGTCGATGGAGAAAAAGACTTAAATGAGTTGTGGCATAGGAGGATGGGTCACTTACATCATGGGGCGTTATGGATGCTCAAGGAAATTGTTACGGGGATTCCAATACTTACTACAAAGCTTGATGACACATGCAGAGGTTGCATGCTAGGCAAGTACGCCAAAGAAGCATATTCCAGAAGCAAATAAAGATCTTATAGTGTATTGGGGTTAATACACTCAGACATTTGCGGTCCAATGTTTACAAGGGCCATTAGTGGCGTTGAGTATTTTGTTACCTTCATAGATGACCATTCCAGGAAAACTTGGATCTATTTTTTAAGAACCAAGGATGAGGTCTTTGATCAGTTTAAAGAGTTTAAGGCTCTGGTTGAAAACCAAACAGGAAGGAAGATCAAGATATTGCGCTCAGATAATAGCGGATAATACAAGGATAAGAACTTCACTTATTTATGTGCAAAAGAAGGGATCCAAAGAGAATGGATAGCACCCTATAATCCATAACAAAAAGGAGTTGCAGGAAGGAAGAACATAACTATTTTTGGAGCAGCAAAGATGGTGCTATATGATCAGAATTTACCCAAGTTTTTATGGGCAGAAGCATGCAGAACAACTGTACACATTCAGAACAGAACTCCTCACAGGGCTTTAGGAAAGAAGACCCCAGAGGGGGTTTTCACAGGAAAGAAGCCAGAAGTAAGTCACCTTTAGGATACTCGGAAGTGTAGCTTATTGCCATATTCTAGAAGAGAAGCGCAACAAGTTAGAGCAAACTGCCGAAGTTGTGTATCTAGTAGGTTACATCGAGACCTCAAAGGCATATCAGATCTACATTCCAAGCAGTAGGAAGATTGTAGTAAGACGGGATGCTAAGTTCATGGAAGATAGAGCCTTCAGGAAATCTCGTGAGATGCCATTTGAAGAACAGAATGAGGATGCTCCTCTAGTCCAGCAACAGGGATCAGATTTGGTAGGAAGACAAGGGTCTGGTTCAAGCATAGTAACCAGTACTAGCATCACCTCAAGAGAAGAGCAGCTAGGAGTGTCACAGCGGGTACAACAACAGGAAGAGGAATATATGGAACCTCCCACCACCAGTGGAAGAAATAGCCAAGAAATACAACAGACTCTGAGGGATGTAGAGGAATTCATTGGAGCTCTTAGAGCTAAGAAAAGGCAGCGTAGACAACCTGACAGGTACCAAGCATTGGTAGCTTGGGTCGAAGAACCCTCTAGCTTTCAAGAAGTCGTACAACACCAGGTATGGGTGGATGCCATGGTAGAAGAATACAGTTCTATCATGACAAATGATGTCTAGGAAACTGTACCAAGATCAGAAAAGAAATCATTTGTAGGTTCGAGATGGATCTACAAGATCAAGTATGTTGCAAATGGCAGCGTAGACAAGTACAAGGCTAGGTTTGATACAAAAGGATATGCCAAAAAAAGGTATAGACAATGAGGAAACCTTTGCCCCAGTAGCTCGGTATACCTCTATCAGATCCATTATATCCCTTGCAGCTTAGATGGGATGGGAGATTCACCAAATGGATGTCAAGACAATGTTCTTGAATGGGGTTGATAGAAGAAGAGGTATATATCAAACAGCCAGAAGGTTTTGAAACACATGAAAAGAGAACTCATGTGTGCAGGTTGAAGAAAGCCTTGTATGGGCTAAAACAAGCACCCAGAGCTTGGTATGGTCGAATTGACATCTACTTACAGCAGTTGGGATTCATCAAGAGCGATGTCGATCCCAATCTTTATTATCTGCTGGTAGAAGGTGAGCCGTTAATTCTGCTATTATATGTGGATGATCTGCCTTTGACAAGATCATCCAGACTCATAGAGGGTTGTAAGAAGAACTTGGACACTGAGTTTGATATGAAGGATTTGGGGTTAATGCACTATTTTTTGGGATTGGAAGTTTGGCAGCAGGATGGTGAGATCTTCCTTGGCCAAGGAAGATATGCATCAGAAATTCTAAAAGGTTCAGAATGCAGGATTGTCGACCGATGGCTACACCTATGATTACCAATTGGAAGAAAATAGATGCTTCGGGAGACAAGTGGACCCCACCTTATACAGACAACTCATTGGGTCACTTATGGATCTAGTCAACACCAGGCCAGACTTGTGTTATGTTGTCAACACCCTTAGTCAGTTCATGGTGGAACCAGAAAGGGTGCACTGGGCAGCAGCAAAGCACATTCTCAGACATGTGCGAGGAATGGTCAATTTTGGATTAAGGTACACCAAGGGAAATGATATCAAATTGATTGGATTCACTGATGTAGATTAGGCAAGAAGTTCAATAGACAAGAAAAGTACCACTGGGTATTGCTTCGGTATTGGATCTGGGTTGACCTCTTGGTGCAGTAAGAAGCAGAAGTCTGTAGCTCTGAGCTCTGCTGAAGCTGAGTACATGGTAGCTAGCAAAGCAACATGTGAAGCTATATGGCTCAGGAAACTACTTGTAAATCTATTGGGGAGAAGGATGGAAGTGACAAGGATCTTCTGTGATAATCAGAGTTGTATCAAGATCTCTGAAAATCCAGTATTTCATGATCGCTCCAAACACATCGATATTCATTGTCACTTTATCAGAGTCTGTGTTTAGCATGGAGCGGTACAATTGGAGTACACTCCCACAGGAAATCAGGTGGTAGATATACTTACCAAGGCTCTAGGAAGAGCAAAGTTTGTTCAATTTCGGGAATAGATGGGTATGTTGGAAAATCCCTTTCAATAGAATGATGCAACGTTTGAGAGGGAGTTGTAATACAAATGAAAGAGTGGCAGTGGCAGTGTCATGGGTAGCAATATAGTGGTAGCAGCAACACAGTGTTGGTGGTAGCAACAGTTCAGAAAGGAGGTGCTTCAGAAACACAACAGCGTGCAAATGGACATTGTTGCTAGAGCCCTCCTTGCTAAGAGGGAGTGCTAGTTTTTGGTAGCATCAGAAGTTCTCTAGCCTTGAAAATTGGTGGAGAGGCTAAGGCACATGAGTTCTAAAGAACCCAAAAACCGTTTGGTGAAATTCCACCCGAATTGTATTTTATTAAAATAATTAATATTTTTAATAGAGTTCCTAAGCCTAAACTTAGATAAATTAAAATATTAATGGGTATTAATCAAAATATGCGTGAGAATGATTTAGAAGGCGGATCAAGTCATGTTTTAATCTTAGCTGTTGAATAGAGACTTAATCTCAGTCGTTGAAGACTCAACAGGAAAAGTATAAGATGGAGGCTTGGGGTTCACTTGAAGACACACAGAGAGTTGATCAGTCAGTGCGATTTTCCTAGGGCAGGGTTTCCTAAGGAATTCGAACCAGTGATCAAGTAGAGAGAATCAGAGGCAGCATTGGAAGGAAGTGATTTCCAGTTCCAGTGAATACACAAAGAGGGATAACAGAGTCAGTGTTGGTCCAAGAAGGGCCAGCGCATCAGCTGAAGGAGATTAACACAGAGGGACAACGCAACAGCTGAAGGAGATTGATGCAGAGGGTCAGCGCAGCAGATGGAGGAGGTTGACACAGAAGTGTTGGGGATGAGCAGAGTTTGGTGCCGGGAATCACAATAGATGATTGGCAGGAGAAATCTTGATTTCCTAGCAGCAGAAGCAGTAGTAGTACAAGTTGAGGCGGTTAGAGGGAGCCTCCACGTAGAAATAATGCAAAGCCTACATAGGCTGACACAAGGACTGCGAAGTCGGCTGCGGACAGAGAAAAATCTCCAGAATCAGTGTGAGAGAATTCTTAGTTACTCTGAGTGGATTGTCGTTTTTTTCTCTAGGGCATCCAAATTGTATTCAGATATTTATAGCCAATAATAAGAATCCTCAAATTCGTTGCACTGGGTTTCCCACATTGGTTTTTTCAGGGGACGATTGTACAAAAATAAGTGTGCCAATGTGATTGCTCATATGTTGATGTTTCTCTTGCGTCTTAATTTTCAGTTCCTAATTTGTGAAGTCTGCAACTGAATTTATTTTGGTATTTACTGAAGCTTTGGTGAATAACTTATTATAAATAAGTAGGAGAAATAAACCAATTATTGCAACAAATTTTCACAGTCGCTCCTAGGGCTACACTGTGCGAGCAACCGAGGACCGAAACCTTCCAATATGTCTCCAAACCCAGAGTTGCTCCATGTTGATGTGCATGTGACCGAGATGTCAGGGTCGCTCCCAGGGCTACTCTGTGTGAGCGGCCGGGGACTGGATCCTTCCAATTTGTCTCTAAACCCAGAGTCGCTCCCTCCCTGTTGTTGTGTGTGCGACGTAGATCCAGAAAACCCAAACTCAGAAAGAACCTTCTGCCTATAATTTTGGACCCTATGCGGACTCCTTCCGACATACCTATGTGAGCCAAGACAAAATAGAAGAATAGAAAGATGATGATGATGTGTTGAAATGAACTTGAAGTCACTTCCTTTTATAGGATTTACTAAGGATTAACTTGGGGTTAAGATTGACCCAAGCAATTACCCATGTAGTTAGGGCCGACCCATTCCATAATGTATGCATGAATAAAATAATTCAAAACTTAACTTCCGTTTTACCAAATTCTGTGATCTTTAGGTCAATTTTGTTCCTCTCGAAAAGAGGAATTTAATGCAGACATCATCTTGGTCATTTGAGTTGTCTAATGTGGAATTTGACCCTAGTTGCAAAAATTAACACCAAGAAAAAGGACAAGAAGGGGGAGCAACAAACAACAACTTTGGTAAACATAGATGATTTATCCTCCAGGATGGAGGAGTTTGCGCTATCTACAGCCATACCTCTAGGTGAGAGGTGGGGAGACCTTGAACTCTAGACTCCAGAGTTGCAGAGATTTGGGTAGGGTCCAAGGAGCATAACATCAAATAAGTGTTCCCTCGTGGATCATTACCCTTGCTATAGGGCCCATAGTTTTTAGTAGCACGACCAGTGTCAGCGGGTGCAGTTAATTCTTGAGAGGCAGTTGCAGAGACTAGTAGCAGTCAGTTATAGAGGGGCGCTGAGCCAGTCAAGGCGCAGATAGATACTCAATAGACAGTGTTGATACTAGTTGTAGTTAGAGACTCAAGAGACAGTTCCATAGCCAGTACAAAGACACAGTGAATCCGTAGGTTGTTTCTCAATTGCAAGAGTTGCAACAACAACATCAGCATGAGATTAGTTGCAGCGCAGAGCAAAGTCGACAGCATTGCAAGGTGGCACAGTGTAGTGTTAGCAACAACGCAGATGCATAGTGATTCAGCTACAGAGTTTGCAAATGAATTAGAGTATGCATAGTAGCTTGGTGGGTAGTGATAGGTGGTCACAGATGTCAGACATCAGCAGAATGAGGGAAGATGTTACAAGTGAATACAGTAGAACACCGTCCTCACTAAGAGAGGGTGTTAGTTTTTGTAGCATTAGACAAGTGTTTTAGTCTCGATTTGTGTTAGAGAGGCTAAGAACACGAGATCTTCAAAACCTGGAAAATATTTCTCAAGATAAGCTTTTGAAACGCCTTAATTAATTTAATTAACCATCATTTAAATTTTTCCTAAGTCTAACTTAGGAAATTTGGTTAATTAATAGCAATTAATTAAGGAAAGGTGATAATGGTCTAGAGACTCACACAGATTGAATTTGAGATGATCTTAGTCATTGATGGGGATCTAATCATGGTCATTGGTCCATATCGGCTATAGAAGTCGAGCAGGGAAGAAGAATTCAAGCCAGAAGGAAGTAGAAGTGAGAGGGAGCAGCAACAAAGATTTCGATGGAGTTTTTAAGTGTTGGAGAGGCAGCAGCAGAGAGGCCAAGTTATTCCACTCAAAGGCTACGCAGGGGTTGCACAAAAGCCACAAGGAAGCAATTCGACTCAGTTAAGAAGAAGGGTGATTCAAGTGTTGGAGGCTAGGAAATTTTCCAAAAGGCCAAGCGAGTCACTTCCAGTGGCAAAGTCAGCCAAAACAGAGTATTCTAAGCACTTCTAGGAGGAGTGCGAGTAGGGCCTGCACAGAGGCTCACGCAAGGCAAGTCCAAGAAACTAGACAGAGCCAATTTTGGAGCTGAGATCAAGGGTGGAGTGAGATAAATTGTCTCACAGATATTTTGGCCAAATTATTTTGTTGTGGATTGTTAGTTTGGGCATCCAGATATTGTACTCAAATTTCACTGCTACATATAATAAAATAAACTCTTATTTGTTGCACCATTTTTCCTAGTTTGGTTTTTTCAGAGACTTTTGTCCAAAATTATTGGTGTCATTTTTATTGTGTGTGTGCATGTATTTCTCAGTTTCCAGTTTATTTTCCGCAAGCGTTTTTATTGTGAAGAAATTGGAGTGTGATTTATTCTTTATTTTCCGTAACAAATAAACTGCATAATTAATCAGTTAGAAAAATAAATTCCAGTTGTTGTAATTCAAGGAATTTTTCACAATTTGGGGAAAGAGAAGATTTGAGGGAATGAGAGAATCTGCAGGAATCCATTGAGCAAGGAGAAGTGATCCCTTTGAGTGAGCATTTAAAAATTGCTCAAAATCTTCAAAGGGCATGGGCCAAGGAACTAATGCTTTAGAGGTTAAAAAGGGCAGAAAAGGAGAAGGAAGAATTGCAAGTAAAAGAGTTACCAGAGAAATTTCAACTGTTACAAAGGGATAAGGAACAAATGCATGACTTGGCACTTAGTATATTGAGTTGTAAGAGGCTTTCTCCTTTCTACACTTTGTTCCTACAAGAAAAAATATTCCTTTTTAGATTGATAGCAATTAAGGATCAAAGACCGCATAAGATGATTGATCCTCAAACCTTCTTAGAAACATTTCAGCATACCACCTTTGTTGAACAACACTTGCTGTGAGAGTTATACCTACATAAGAATGTCTTTTTTGGAGAAAATTGTTTTAACTTTACGCCTTATCTAGGAGAAATTCAGTTGAGGGCTTTCACCTCTTTCATGCAAAATCAAGTCAGTTGGAAAGTAGCTGAGGACACTGCAACAACAAATTTGAAAGGCAAGTTATTGTATGTTCGAAATGAACCAAGGTTTGCCCATGAAGTGTTGAGAACATTTAACAGATTTTTACATCATCCAGAAGGATCAGATGATGGAAATCAGAAACAAGGTTCTAGAACGTTGTTCCAGAAGTATTGTATTGATGAGACATAATGCACTTGATGGGAGTAGGCTAAGATGGGAGGCTTGTGATAAAAACCTAAGAGATGAAGACCCTTATTGTTTTCAGCAGTGTTGCAAACATCCTGATTTTATCTCGAAATCACGATTTTTTGGCCTAGCCGATGTTTGCTGATTTTTACCAATATTTTGATGGTATCTTGATTTTGTCGATGTTTTACTGATATTTTCCCAATTTTTACAATTTTTTGGTTTTTCGGGCCCTTGCCGATTTTATCCCGATGCCGATGTTTGCAACATTGGTTTTCAGAACTTTGTGTGTACACTCTCTAGGATCCCCAAGTATATGGACTATGTCAGGAAATGTGGATCTAATTGGCTAGGGCTCAGATTCAAATTCCCATTGATTGGGTTCCCTTTACTTAAGTATCAACATTCATATCAACTAAGTCAACGTATACAAATATGTGGTGGTTGGACTTGCTCCTTTCTCCTAGTTACGGAGTCCCCATAGATGATATAGCAACAACATACAATTTTTTTGAACTGTATTCACAATACACATTCGAATCTAATTAAAGAGGTTTGCATGAGGACATGCAGTTGCTTCAGTTGGGGGAAGATGTTGGGACGTGGAATTGTCACCTTTTTTGTATCCATTTTGCTTATCTTTCTCACCATTTTGACCCTAATAGCCATACCTTGTTATCTTATTTGTTGCCTTTCAACCAATGTGTGTTTCTTTTCTACGTCACCTAAATTTATTCATCTTTGCTCGTAAAGTTTGATATGAAGTTTATTGCCTTAGCCAATTTTATCAACAAAAGTGACAAGGGGTTGTTTCAAGGGAGAGTTTTGGTTTGCTGAAGATGTTGTTGCAATGATGTTATGATGTTTCTCCCAGTTTTGTCCTTCCAATTCCAAAATCAAGGATATGTTGATACTATTGATGTTACACTGATACTTTGTCTCAACACAATTTATGTACGAGTGTAGTTAATTGATCCTAATTTAAGGAAAAATAATTTGATCAACACAATTTATATACAAGAAGTTTGACTCATTCATGATAAGCCAGAATTTTACTAAAAGTAAGTTTGGCCATTTCGCTTAGCTCAAAAGTTTGAATGGTATATTCATTATCTTCGTGTTATATGTTGATGATATGCTTGTTGCAAGCAAAAGCATAGACTAGATCAGCGGGTTGAAGGTTTAGTTGGCTAAGACCTTTGATATGAAGGATCTAGGAGTAGCAAAACAAATTTTGGGCATAGAAATATATGAGGATAAGAAAAATGGTAAGCTCACAACAGAAATATGTCAAGAAAATTCTCGTGAAATTCGGTATGAATAGTGTGAAACCTGTAAATATCCCTTTAGCTTTCCGTTTTAAGCATTCTTTAGATTTTTTTGTCCTAGTGGTGAGGAAGAAAAAGATTATATGTTTCTTGTACCATATGCTAATGCAGTAGGAAATTTGATATATGCGAAGGTATGTACTAGACCGAAATATTTCACATGCAGTGTGTGTTTTCAGCAGATACATGGAAAATCTAGGGAGAGAGCAATTGGAATGCAAACAAATGGGTGTTTTGGTACCTTAGAGGCGCAAGTGATTATTGCATCACCTTTAACGGTTGTAGTGATTCTATCTGCAGTTACGTTGATTTAGATTTTGCATGTAATTTGAATAGGAGATCTACTTCAGGTTGTGTCTTTCCTCTCGCAGAAGGATCTATTAGTTGTATGTCAAAGCTTCAAGACACAGTTGCTTTATCCATTACCAAGGCAGAATATATCACTGTCTTGCATGCCTGCAAGGAGGGAATTTTGTTGAAGGGTCTTATGAGTGAACTTGGAAGAATGCAGGACAATGTCACTGTATAATATGATAGCCAAAGTGCTATTCATTTGGCTACAAATCCAACTTATCATATTAAGACTAAGCATATTGACAATGGACATTAAGTACAGTTTTGTAAGACAAGTTATTGATGGAGGTGGAGTAGGTCTTAAAAGGATCCACACAAGAAAATTGTGCAGACATATTTACAAAACCAATGTTGTTAGAGAAGTTGTGGTGGTGTTTAGCTTCTCTTGGCTTATAGATGAGCTAATGAATGGGCTTGGGCAAGGTATCATGTAAATTGTTGTCAAGGTGGGAATTGTTAGAATTCATGACAACAATTAATTAAAATAGTTGTAAAAACCAAATTTTACTTCACATTAACTTTTGGTAGTTTTTATAATGGTGCTGGTTTATGAAACTGATGATAGGTTGTATAACGAATGTAACTGAACCAACTTTGTAGCCCGAGAGATTGAGATTGGTTGTAAACCTGACTAATTTTTTGATCAATAAAATACCTTACCTTGCCCATGGATGTTTTCTTGACACAACACTAGGGCTTTATGACATAAATTTTGTATTGTGTTAGTGATTCATTTTTCTTTGTGTCATTATTTCTCTGAAAGTAATATTTTGTTCAGGCTCTAATAACCAACAGAACCCATGGCTTACCGTTCAGTTATTTAAAACCTCACTTTCCCATTAAAGTCCTCTATATGTATTTGTAACATTTCTTGTTGCTGTAAGTTCTTTTAATAGCTTTTAGTTGCTTTTCTTTATTCTCTTCGGAATTTACTGTATGTTGGCTTATTCAGATTACTGTTGGAAGAATTTCCCTTTTCTCACTTACGTCAGAGGTGCTGAATTTTCAGTGTTTTATAAGGACAGGTTTATGCTTGTTGAGATTTTACCAAATTATCCCAATTATTACTACGCTGATATCTTACCTATGGGAAGTTTTGCAGCACCATTATTAGAATGAACCATGATGTATTCTAATGCTGCAGTCGTTTTAAAAGGATGGTTTCCATTTGACACTCTTGTCAAATCTTGATGTGTCTTCATGTGTTATGAGGATGACAGTCAATTATATCAGAGCGAGGTACAAATGCTTTTGTTGATAGTTCATAATCGATATTTAACATAAACATTATGAACTGGTTGATACTCTTACTAGCAGTTTTCTCTTGCAAAAACAATCATGCAGAAGATGGTTTCCTTGG
The DNA here is from genome assembly GCA_000404065.3 of Pinus taeda. Lineage (NCBI taxonomy): Eukaryota > Viridiplantae > Streptophyta > Pinopsida > Pinales > Pinaceae > Pinus > Pinus taeda. The sequence goes on from APFE030424609.1 coordinate 135,567, forward strand.
TAAAAGTGTTATTAAATATCATATGAACATTTCGGCAGAACTGTAATCTAAATTTGCTAAAGGAAGCTCAAAATGCTTTTTTGGGTGCATGCGAAGTAAAGCTGCGAGAACTTCATGGGCAGACATCCTTTACCCCAAAAGCTTAAATCCTTTCTTTTATCAGAGCTCATGAACTGCCACCGCCCACTTTGAGGATTAGGTCATACGTTTGCATCGTACAAAGGCCTTATGGAAGGTTTTATGTAGGCGAGATCACTCAGCTTACACGACTGCAGATTTTCACGTTATACATGTGCTATCGTGACAATTGATTTGTAGTGTGTGCATTATGTTGTGGGATAGGGTTTATTGTGTCTTTTATTTATTCACGGGATGTGAAGTGTATCAGGCCAACCTACGGTCGAATTGTATCTTTCTCTTATTTGTTTGTACTATGTTTTAAGAGACCGTGTTTTTATCTTACAGGCCTGTAAGCGTACATTATTTTGTAGAAGGCAGGTAAAGAATGATAGGCTCAGTCTTGTTTATGGAATATTATTCTATTTTTATCGGATGAACAAAGTAAAAATATAAAAAATATAAAAATAAAAATACTGGAGGTGTTTGAATTATTTTGCTGAGTCATGTGAGTTAGGATTTGAATTTATCAATAACGCTGATCGGAGTCATTCAGAATTGTTTTTGACTTTCCATTTTATTTTTCATTTATAGTCAATGTTGAAATTAATGGAGAATATGTATTATTGGAGAGAGATTGTTTCACAGTTGAGTGTGTGTCCTAGATTAGGATTAGTTCTTATTTTCTAAGTGTCAGTTCTAATTCTCTCTATTATGATGTAAATTTATATATTCTGATTTCAATAATGAATTTGTAGAGAGTTCTTCGCTTTGTGCAGTCTCCAGGTGCAACTTGCTCCTCTTAGAGTTTTTAAGTTGTAGATTATAAGTTGTCTTTCTTAATTTTAACAGCCAATAAATATCACTTTATTCTCATTTAATGAACAAAATGAAAAAAGAGTAGCAAAGGAACTTGAACTATTCTGTTCTCATAAATTAGTCATGTGAGTTAGTCTTTGAACTTGTCAGTAAAACTGACCAGAGCACTCCAATTTTTTTTATTTTTACTTTCTATCTATATAGGGTATTGTATTCATCTATAGCCAATAATTGGCACAAGGCCTTCTCATTTAAAAAAAAGGGTTTTCATTAAAATGCATAAGAAAGTACAATATCATAAAGGGCTTGCAGGGCCTTCTCATTTCCGTGAAGCAAATTCCATAAAGAAAGCCTACTGCATTTCTTGATATTCTCATTAGAAGTAGTACACCACTTAGTTGTATGTAATGAAAAAGGAGTGGAAAGAATTTCACTCTTTGCAAAGTTATGATTGTTAAAAGGCTCGGCAGACACGTGCAGTTTGGCAAAAGGAACTACTTTTCCGAATATTTGGTTTTCATTAATAACGAAAGACAATTGCTTCATATAGTGATATCTGGGTTAACTGTAAGTTTTTTTTGGGGAAGCTCAAGAGACCGTCATTCAAATTTTATTGAGTATAGTATCTTCCTATGGTGTGTGGCTCAAGGAGTAGATTCCCTTTATTCGTAAATATTGACTTGCAGGTTGTTAGATGTACTCTTGGTGGCAGCTAAGAGAATTGATCTGGGTCTTCCATAATTTAAAAAAAACAACAACAACAATTGCTTCTAAAATTCGAACATGTTTCCCATGACAATTGGGTCTTCTTTGGTTAAAAAAAAAATATACAATTACTTCAAAAAATCTGACTTCATGTTTCCCATGATGCCTATGGTGTGTGGCTCAAGGAGTAGATTCCATTTATCCTTAAATGACTTGTAGGTTGTTGAATATACTTTTGGTGGCAACTACCAAAATTGATCCTGGATCTTCCTCAGTTAAAAAAAACAACAATTGCTCCAAAAATTCTAATTTCATGTTTCTCATAACACCTGAATAGTAATTAAAAAAAAAACACATGTGCATCTCCCTCTACCTACTCTGAACGAGGAATCAGTTGCTCCAAAAATTCTAATTTCATGTTTCTCATAACACCTGAATAGTAATTAAAAAAAAAACACGTGCATCTCCCTCTACCTACTCTGAACGAGGAATCAGTCAGGGAATTTTAGGCATTTTTCATATTTTTGTAAATCGGTATTGTAATTAATTCCTTGGAACATTGACGCCATGCCATCCACCATCTTTCCTTGGACTTTGTTTCATTGTTGTAAATGATGTCAGATCATTTGGCCAAGAGTTTGAGTAGATTTCAATTTTGGAATTTCATATTGGAAGGTTATGGAACTTTTAATATTAAGTTGGGAATGTGGGTTTAATGGAATTTTATGTTTAAAAGTTAGAGTAATTTTAATATTAAAATATATATAATTAATGTAAGAGGGTTAACAT
>APFE030424609.1:138688-225357 GCA_000404065.3 Pinus taeda
ATTTTTTACAAATAATATATTGTATAATTTATTTATTTCAAGTAATTCTCTCACATATATTGTTAAAATTGATTAATTCAATATTATGAAGAGGGCAAAATACTAAAGTACAGCTATATGGTTTTTACTAAGAATTTTTTTTAGCCAAAAAGGAGAAGGCAAATATATCAAAGAACATTTTCTTTTAACCTTGTATCATTTGGTCAAAAATTTTCTCCCAAACAAGAAATCTATGAAAAAGATAGGAAAAGAATCAGAAAATCTATGAAAGATATCTCATCCAAAACATATTTCCATGTCCTAGAAGACTTCAAGAAAGAAACAATCAAATATACTAACCAGAGGTGTAAATTGAAGATAGGTGAATTAAAGATTAATGGCCAAATCAAGCTTGCTATATAGGTGAACTAAAAATTTATGGCCAAATCAGGTTTCCTATAATTCCTTAATGGCATATGAAGTCTATTAAAAGAGATTTAGTTAAATTGGTTGATAGAAAAAAAAAATAGAAACTTCAGGGGACAGATAAGGGTGATTGAGGAGCTTAAAAATCAAATTAAGAATTTAACTATAAGCGTAAGTGAGTCAACCAGCTCAAGTACTCTCTAGAACAACAATAAGTTCATAATCATGAAAGATTTCATAATAAATTAGTATTATTATGTGTTGTAAATTTTAGAGTTTCTTTGAGCAATTTTAATGAATTAATTTAAAATTATACAATACAAATACTATTTCCCATTAAAAATATATATATGAACTCAATAATATGTAAATAGTAAAAACTACAATCTCTCCTATATCATTATAGTTTCAAAATACTTACCCTATGAAAAAAAAAAATAATAAAAATTATTATAGACTAACTAAAATGAGAGATTCTGCCTAATGTTTTGTTGTTTATATATTAATTATTATTATTTTGTTTTAGAGAAAGTATCTTTATATTAAACTTTATTTTAATTTAAATTCATTATTAAAAAAATTATATTAATTTTAGACCAAATTTAATATTAAAAAATTAATTATAGTATATTATTATATATGACAAATAATAAAAATTATAATAGAATGAAAATAATATTATAAATAATAACAATTAATTTTAAATGTATTTTGATTAAATAAATAGTGTTTAAAAAACAAAGCAATTATGGGTGTTTTGTAATTTAATAAGATAATGTCTAAGAAATTGAAAATGATAAATATAAAATTAATTGTTGTATTATCTATTTTAAATTAAAATATTGAATTGATCTATAAATATATGGATATTATGATGGAGTTGAAAAATGAAAAAGTATAAAGCTAAATAGTTATAATGTATTACATAAGAAAGAATTATAAAAGTTGATAATGTAAAGTCTGAAAAAATTAATTAGAAGTTAAGATAGAAAAAGTTTGAGTTTTAATAGATTCTTTATATTTGTGAGGTTAATAATTTTCTTTTTCTAGGCAAAGACTAAGCTAATTTATATTAAAAAGAAGAAAAAAATATATACAAGAGGTATGAACCCCTGAGAGTGCCATTGATGACTGCAACTCTCTTTCAGACTAATGTCAAAATTAACAGTTCCACTGAGGCTGATGCCCCTTACACAAGTTGTAACACAGAGTGGAAATTTCATGAGCAAAATGTTACATAGCATAAGATCTGCCTAGGTGCTAGAGATAAGCAAAAGATAGAGAAAATTTGTTTTTTGGAGTGTGGTCCAGCTGCCAAACGCCGAGCCAAGAACCGAACAGGTAAGCCAAAGCCGAACAAGCAACCAACTGAAACCGAACAAACCTCCAAAAAAGAGCAGGAGAACAGACTAAAACAGGATAAAGCAATTTACTTGACATTTTCAAAGCTTTGCACGTTGTCCTCGTCCAGGGGCTCCCATGAAATCTCCATGCCTTCCGAGACGTCTTCCAGCTTCATGCCCGGTGGCAGCTTGGGATACAACGTGTTGGCGTAGTAGAAATCTGGCATCTTGTGCAGGCTTTGATTCTGGGGAAAGATTGGCTTGGTATCTGCCCTCTCCTGAGAAATCTTAGCCTGTTCTTGGGCTAAATCTGGCCCTTTCGTATCCTGCATGCTTCCAATTTCCTCAAGAACCTCGGCCTGCTCCTCTGTAGGGGCAAAAGTGCTCTCTTCCTCGAGTTTGCTTTGCGTGGATGGGGAATAGGAGCTGTCCTCCATCCCCCTGCTTGGCGAGGATTTGTTTGAGTGCGAGGGCGACTGTTCCTCCGAGGGATCTTTTACGCTGGCTCCCTCCTCATCTTCCTCCGAGAAGATGACTGTAACCAGAGCAGAAATGAAAGGCTTATTAGTCCGGCGGCGATAGTGAAACCTGGTGGATTGGACAGTATTTCTGATGAATTGCCCCGAATCATCAGATCTATTCGAGGACGGAGAAGCACAAACAAGAGGTGAGACTCTACGGGGGCTATGAGTACCTCTCCCTCCAGCACCACCTCTTTGCCCATGGTGACGCCCCCGTCGAGGAGTGGCTCTGTACCAAGGTGCCATGGTAATTCTCTTGGCAGCAGCACGAAATCTTGCAGACAGAGGTTGCCCAGAGACCACTTGTAGCCTGTTTACCGCCTGGAGCGAGCCCCGAGCAGTCCCAAAGTTGAGATTGCTGGTTTCTTTAACCAGTGATTCAATGTCACCACAGAGTCGCGTCTCCCCTGAGCGCGTCTCTCTGTCAATTCTCCCAGCTACCTGCAGAGGGGCTGAAATCACATGCACTGGAATAAAGACAGGCTTGAAGCCAAACCTTACCCGTTCAGCCTGCAGCCTGAACTGAACCAGGGTGAATGTTTTCGAGTCGCCCTGTGCCATCCTGTTATCTCCTCTGCTCATGCTTTGGTTCGGACAAAGCATTGAATTACAATGAATGCTCTTCATACTTGACGGCATACCACCTGATCCCGACGATCTAAACAGCTGCCCGTTGTCCTCTCCGCATGGCAGACTGTTAAAACCTCTTAAATGTGATTCGGACACCCGCATCCGGGTTTTGTGAGGTTAATAATTATGAACATTCTTAATTATTATTGCATCGAGAGTTTAGTAAAGGGTATATGTGTAGGTGTTAAATGTGACATGTTAGATGTTAGACAATACAATATTTCATGTTCTTTTTAGTCCTTTTTAGTGCAATAAATCAATTTGAAAATAATAAAAATAATAAAATTTAATTTATTATATTTTGATTTTGTTTTTATTAATAAAATAATAAAAGAAAAACATAATACCATGGCTTATCAATACCATGGGCCATCTAGGCTTTTGATTATTATGTTATGGATTTAAGCTTTTAACTATACCATATATTATTTCACGATCAAAATATTTTATAAATAATTTTTTTAATTTATTTTTTGACATTTTTTAGTTAAATCTAAAAGCAAAAAGGTTATAATTACTTTTGAGATATATTTAAACCCTCCATCCTTCTATCCTTACAGCTAAAAATATTCCCATAGAGATTAAATAGAGGTTTTAATAAATAAATAAATAATTAGAATACTTGTATATATACATATGTGAAATTGATATATTATAAAGAATTGGGATGAATGCACCTTAACCAAGGATCCAAGCTAAGAGAGAAAGCAAAGTGACTAACAATGATAGATGAAAAATAGTGCATGATTTTTTTAAGTTTTTTATTATTTTATTTTCTTTGATATGATTGATCCAAAATATAGGTTTAACATTTTACAACCAATTATGTTTTTTTAATATACATACTTTCTTAAATATAGTACAATGGGATCGTATTTAAGAGAGAGAGAGAGGTAGAGGTGGGAGATAGGGAGATAGAGAGGGGGGAGCGAGAGATGGATTTGGAGGGGGGAAGAAAAAAGACATTGAGAGATAGAGGTGGAGAGAGAGAGGGAGTGACACGGGAGAGATGAAGAGAGAATGAGGGAGAGAGAAGAGGAGAAAGATAGGGAAGGAAGGCAAAGAGATAGAGAGAGAAGAAGACATAGATATGGAGGGGGGGAGAGAGAGAGAGAGAGGAGAGAGGGAGGGAGATAGTGACAGAGTTGGAGGGTGGAGAGAGAGTGTGTGATGGGGGGAGAGAAAGGGAGAGAGAGGAAGGAAGAGAGAGAGGAGAGAGAGACAAAGTTGGAGGGGATGAGAGAGAGAGGGAAGAAGAAATACATAGAGAGAGAAAGGTGGAGAGGGAGAGAATAAGGGAGAGATGGAGAGACAATAACATTGACTTCTGTGTCACAGTAATTCAACCATAAATAAAATGTTCACTTACCTGAAATGCTTGCTTCTTGAAACTGTAAACTATTTGTATAGGCTTCTTTCTTATTATTCTCATTTTCCATCATTGAGATTGATCACAATGAAGATAGTTTGTAATTGACTACATTCTTATTGTTCGCATTTTTTATCGTTCAACATTGTTACATTGTCATTTTGCATTCAAAAATTTTATTTCTAACAGTATATCTCATCTCAACAAATTTAGGTAACTAAGAAAATTTAAAATTAAATTGGCCAAATTAATCTCAAACATGTTTAGTATATTTAATATGATATGAATAATTATATGTTCAACAAAATTTTGTATGCCTTTGTACAATTGAACCCAAGCCTAGATCCATTTTAACCCAAGATCCCTCTCGACGCTTGATAGGTTTGGGGTTAAGATGGATCTAGACTGGTATATCTATAAAACCATGTTGAAAGGATTTATGAAAGAAACAAATGCAAGAAATGCATATTACTAAAAAGATAAAAATATATACCAAATATAGAAGTTGAAAAAATAAACTATTATGACAATTGTTTTGAGAATTTATCATTCTTTTTCTTAATTTTTATATAAAAAGAAATGATGGAGTGTTATTGTCTTCCTTTCTTCTAATAATAATTTATAATTAGAATTGTGAAATTTAATCCATAATTAAAGTTTAGAGAATTTTGTTCATATCATAGAATTTTGTTGATGTCATACTTTTCTTTATGAATAACTAACATGATGATAATGATAGCCTACCATTTGTATTTAATGTGGACCTTTAATATTATATACGAAAATATTCACTTCATACAAATTAAATTAAATAATCTCCTTAAATTAAGCATTGGTAATTAAAGAATTCATAAAGCCTTAAAGGCCAAAATCATAGCATCACATTTCACAAGAAAATGTTAACTTGAATCTATTTCAGATTATTATTTTTTTGTTAGCTTAGTAGGACTACATCTTCATCGTGTCCAGCTTCTCACCCCGATCAGGGGTAATCTATTTCAATTTTGAAATGCACTAGATCCCACAAATATAAGTAAATATCTAAACAATCACAACATGAAACTATGAGAATATAGGCACACAAGACACCTAAATATGTCAAAAGTACATTATCTAGGACCATATTACACGAAGAAATGAACCCACCAATGGTTAAAATAGTTGATAAAAATATTGGTGAGGCCATAGGTAAAATTAAAAGAGGGAAATGTTACATCCTATTTTGTATTAATGTGTACCAAATACCTACTCGAAATTGTAATTGGGGCTAATTCAAGTATATGTAACACGATATTTAGCTAGACAAACCTATAGTATCATACACATCATAGATTAGATGGAAACAAAGAATGTTTGTCAACCACCATGGTGAATTGAAGCAAGATAAATGGTGCACTAGCTTGTGTAAGATATGGAAAGAGGGAAGCAAGAATTGGTGCCGTCAAATATTGGCTCATATGAAGTCGTTAGTCATCATTTGTTTTATTAAGCAATATGTTTTAATGTTACTAGTATTTTAAGAATCTTTTATAGAATTTATAGTTGCAACAAATACTAGGGTTTTTGTTTAAAGACATAAATCATGACGTGTTTGTGTTTTAAGCAATATGTTTTATAATGTTATTAGTATTTTATAGAATTTATAGTTGCAACAAATACCAGGGTTTTTGTTTAAAGACATAAATTTTGCATATAACAAGCAAAGAGTTATGAATATTTGTTTTAAATTTATGAACCTAAAGCATAGTCACTGCATGCTTAGTTGGAAATAATCTTTTTTTATATGCATTTCCCATTTGTTTGTTTTTTTTGTGAAATAAGTTTATAAAATTATATGTTAAAAAATATTTTGTTAATATTCATACACTACAAGAAAATTAACTTACGGAAAAGTGTGTTATGTTCTATAATTGTATACCACGTTCTTGATTTGTAAGAAAATGATAATGGAGGTGAAAAAAAAAAATAATAATAAAAAGTTATATATATATATATATATATTATAAATATATAGATGAGTTTCTGATTTTTTTAATTGGATTGAGAATTAATATTTTCCTCAATTGATGTTCTATGAAATGACATCAATTGAGGCTAAAAACTAGGGGTTGGGTCTTAAACATTGTTGTAGCACTTACAAACCATGACATAAACTTTGTGGAAAAAATTTTGGCTCACAAATTGGATATTGACATGATTCCAAGGTTTGGTGCACTAAGGATGAGTCTCTTAAACCATTACATGGATTGAACCCAAAAATAGGGGGATAGACCTAAATTCATTTTCTAGGATTTGGGTATTATGCATGACGATTGGAATAGACCAAAATGAAAGAATATTTAAAAATTTAGATCATTTAAATCATGTCTATAGTACATGTCATATTTTAAGTTTTAAATTGCTTAAAACATGTCTCTTAACTCATGATAAACTTTATATTTGATGGCTAAAGATTTAGCAACCTAATCTTTGTATTTATATATAGTTTAGCCATCCACAAATGCCCAATATGTGATAAATTATTATAAGGCTTACAAATTCCTATCAACAAATTTCATTATTAAAGTAATGGAGATAGAACTTTTAATTCAAGACAATTTCAAGTTTGCAAACTAAAACATTTCACATTAAATATTTTTTTTATATCTCTTTAGATAATGCACAATTACTAAGATCACAAAGCAATACATGTTTATGGAATCAAAAGAATAAGGGAATACACACCTTTGTAATGGTGTTTTGAAAAAGATACAAAACTTCATTGTATATGACAAATATATTTAACCTAAATATATATCATAAAATCACATGAATAAATGTTAAAAAATAATTGATATTTGTAGTTTTCAATAATGACTTATAAAAAAATTATGCACATCATAAAACATGTGTTGGAAATACTAAGAGGGGGTGAATCAATATTTCTTACATAAATTAATATGTTTACCTTTTCAAGGCATTAAACATGATTAGCATTAGTTAAACATAAGCAATCATTAACACCATTCAACGATGCAGAAAATCAAGATAGCAAACATTAGATATTTTTAGGTGGAAACCCTTATCGGAGAAAAACTACTGAACGCTTCTTAATATTTGTCTTCAATGAGTACATTAATTGGAAGCTCCAACTTCCATCATTTTTAGCTACAATTGAGGGAGGCTCCAACCCCCTAGTTTACAAGTTACAACTTGACAGATGCTCCAACGCCCTATTTACTAGGTTCTACTAGAAGGACACTTCAATGCCAAGGTTTACAGGCTCAAACCTGAAGGATGCTCCAACAACATGTTTACCATCTTCTGTTGAATGGATGCTCAAATTCCCTACACAAGCTCCAACCTTCCCTAGCACCACCTTGCCACCCTGAAGTTTTCTTTGGCTTCGACTTAAAGGGGACTCCACTCTCATGTCTCACACCACCCTGCCACCCTACTCAACAAGTTGCCACTTGCCTTGAAGACTCCAACCTTCAACACACCATGGCATATAATGTTTCATATATTTTCATACTAGATCCTCTTGCACTCAAAATAAACATAAGAACAACAATTTTCTAATTATGTTAATTTTCCCTGCATAAATAAATCTGCAAAAAACCTTGTCTGAATAGATATGCTCAAGATGTATGTGCTTTTCTACTCACAACCCTTTTTTGACTCAATATACTTAGTTGTACATCAAATCACTCCAACATTGAATTGTTAGCCATATGACTTTCTTCCAAAACCTAGCATCAAGCTAACAGCCTTATTAGCACATTAAACACTGGTACTTATCATACAACTTCCACTATCACAATATTGCTTCAAGACAAACCTTGCTTCTACCCTATTTCAATAGTCGTGCGTCAAGTTACAAGTTCTTGTCATCAAATATTTTTCCATGTAACCATTTTTCACATCTTCTGCATTAAAGAGTGCATACATCATTTCTATCGATAACATAAATATTGTCAAATGTTAGCAGTCAACCTTATTTTGACCAGTAGCACTCACATTAACATTATCAAACTACCAAGTTGGCCCTGGTAGCAAATCTCATTGTTACTCTTGATCGGAAACACAAGAAGCTTTTTAATATTCTATCTATACACTGCTAATGACCTTTTAACACTGCCTCTAAAGAAATAGCATGTCACTGTTAGCAATACTTTATGTTATGTGTTGTCCCATCAATATTAAACTCTCAAGAAATTAGGTTTCGTGCATAACTAGTTGGCGAAGGTGCTCAACAAGTGATCATTAGCTGGTTGAGATTCAACACTTTTACACCTCAAACAAAAAGCTCGATCGTGTTCTTTAATAATTTTGTTCATCGAACAACACAAGTATATGTATTCTTGATACTTCTCGCAAAAGTTTTCTTGAATTTCTATGGAATAGAAAAACTTTGAATTTCCTTGGCATTGTATGGAACATGAGTAGCAAGAAATTTATTTTCGAAATTGTTCTACTAATATACAACAGTTTGTCAGTCAATTTACCTTGAGAACTACCAGAGCCAACTTGTACTCATTTCATTTTACACATAAAAATAAGGCTTTCCATCAATAAGGCACCTAAGTTCCAATTTCATGTATTCATCAATTCCATGCAAGACTCAACGATTTGTTCCCTCCTGAATGATCATATATGTCATCCAAAAAGCTCATATAATAGAGTTTGCAGAGTTTGAATAATTTAGAAGAGTTTATAAACTACAGAGGTTATATATATATATATATATTCACGGAGTCTAATACTCAAGCCGCAAAGATTGTTTTAGGTCACACACTAGGTTCAATAAAGTTTACCATAGGTTCATAGAAAAGTCACGCACCACAGGGACCAATGAACAAATTACTAGCAAAAATGAACGTCATAAATATGATGAGATAATCACTCCAGTCCAACGATCAAACTAGAATGATGTGATTCGTCCAAAATGATGACAGCAAAAAAATGATATTGCGCGTCAACCAAACTCAGCATCATATATAATCATACCCAATGTGCACATGATTGTATATACATTTGTTTCCATGCTTAAAATGTTGTATAAAGATTCTTGTTAAAATTATATTTCAACCTAGACATACCTATGTAAAAATGTTGCACATGACTAGATTAGCCTTACCTCTGCCATCGCTACTAGGAACAGTTCCATGCCCAAAGCAACAAAACCATTAAGAGATCATTTGATTGTGCCCTATTTGATTCACCAAATCATGGAATCAATGCCCATTGGATCATAGAATCACCATATGCACTTGCTTCACATATGCAATGGACAAAAATAGGGGAAAGACTTTAACCTTGTGCACCACCACTAGCGTGATCATATATCCGTGAACAGTCAAACCAAATCGAAGTCTTTGTCAATCTAAACACGCCAAGGCTGAACACAAACTCCAAAACATATTGAGTGAGGCATCACATCAAAATTTTATATGTCAAGAAAGTAGTGTGAAACCACAGATTGCAAAAACTCCATATTCTATGCATTGGACACAATGTTTGCAATTAGCTCCACAACATACAGATGCAATAGCAAAAGAGTCTCGAACCAGATCATCGACCAAAGTACACATCATCACAAATTAACATCAAGAAAAAATTGATATGCGAAAAAAAAAAAAATTTGTTACCTCACGCATCCTTCATATGTTCGTAGAAACTCATATCTTGAGTGTAGACAAGCTCCTATACTTATATCATTCAAGTAGTCCATGCTTCATGTTTGTAAGCCTAGTGTGTCGTCCATTATGACCGAGATGGATTGGGTCTTTTAAAAGAGTTTTATTATTAATTTTTGGTTTATTCAATACAACTTACCCGGTATGTATGGAAATTAGAACAACCATTTTTATATTTAAAATTCATAAATGAATCCATATGATGCTGCCTTAAGGCCCAACGACCATGTGAAATATTTAATAGGATTTTGGCTCATAAATTTAATGAAATATATTGAGCTTTTTGAAACCATGTGACTCGACCATTAATTGTTGGACACCTAATCTTCTAAGGGTTGGTGTGGAAGCTTAACAACCAAAGGGAGTCCAAGAGGCCACTTGGAATATGAATCCAAGGGTCACACCATGTACTATAAATGTATATCATTTGTTAATAATAAGTGAACTCTCTTGCTTGTCTTTCCTATTTGTCTTTGCCATGTGTGTGTTTAACATGGTATCAAAGCTGCAGGCGATATCCTGCTTTGATCATATTTCAGCAACTTGTTTTATGGCCTTTCTGTACAGAAAATAAACCGTTCTGACAGGTTTGTGGATTCTCTGTCTACCTCTATACGCCTCTGCTTTGTTTATGCAATAGTAACGTTGGTAATTTCGTTGTGGTTACTCTCTGCGCACTTAAGAAATACCAACATTGACATTTATGTTACCCTTTCCAGACCTGCACTCCATACATTCTCCAACTACCAATTTTTGTCCTCACTCTGAAACTGTTTATTCCATATTCTCTACGCTCTCTGCCATATCATCCTCATGTGCCCATAGCATAATTGTCCTATTGCATAATTATTCTAGCGCATATCACTGGTTGCGCATACCCATGGTTTGTGTTGTGCATGTGCCTCAGGAGTAGAATAACTTGATGCCCTAGCAAACCACGGAATCGTCAACAAACTTGTAGATGAGCGCACTGACCAAATCTTTCAGCGCTACATTATTTCGCTAGAAGCCATTAACTTTGTTCTTGAAAAGTAGTGCGAGGGTCTTTATCAGCTATGCTTGATCCTACACACTGACTACCTGAAATTCCTCTTGGATATTTTTTACCCAACATTTGAGTTTGGAATTGGAAGAGGCCCCGCAGGGGTTTAAACAATCGATGTCCTCAAAGGTTGCTCACTCCATGCATTGATTGTTTCTACCATGAAGGTCTTATCATGAATGTAATTCCATCTGAAGGGGTCGGATAACATACTCTCCTTCCTCCCAGATTGTCGCTGCTCCATGTAATACGCAGCCTCCGTTTCCTCTCCACTACACTTACGCAGACCTCCAGCCTCTCCATTACGCTTACCAAAGTGTATCCCACACTGTCATTGCTCCTTCTTGTTGCAAAATAAGTGAATATGCAATCTGGGTGTCAAATACATTATTTAATTTGATCCCATGCTAGAAATACAATGCCTTATTTTCATGTTTTCAATCATGAATGAGTTTTGTAACATGAACAAATTCTAGAGCAGGTTTGCAGGCCTCCATTAGTAAGTTTCCACCCTCAACTGCATCAACCAGATACACACCATCCTCAAAGGAAAGCTGCATGAGACAAAGGAGACCATGTTGAGATAGTTGAATACCCTCACAATCAAAGTCGATCACAAGTTTCGTTTCAGGAGAAGGTTGAAGAAATGCATGCGGAAGTTGTGATGCCTTTGTGACAATACACACAGGTAAATGTGCTGAAAGATCCTTCAATTTTTCCATATTATGCTCTGGCACTGAAGGATCGGGCATACGCTGATCCCTTCATACCGCATTGACCAGAACTGAATTTTTCGATTGAAAGACTCAGAATACGGTTGAGGCAGGAGGAAAGCTCAAAAGGGAATTTGCACTACGCTTATCAAATTTAGTCGAACTCTCTTCGGTTTTCTATTTGCAGGTTTAACGGTTTCACTTTAGATTTGCAAATATAGTTCACTATATTGAATGCTAATCTTCCATGGACCTGTTGGTTTTGCGAGATGTGTAAGATGTGTGAGCTTTGTTGAAAAATGTATGCCTACTTCAAAGTGGTGCAACGTATGAGGATTGGCGTTGGTGTACCCTTTACTTATTTATGCGTTGTTGGTTGGCACTGGCCAATTCAAAGCATTGAATTGATTATGTGTATTCTCAATGATATATATTGAATTGAATGGGGTGAACATATATGCCTTTAATTACATATATGTTGTTGATTCATAAGATGGCATACATTGGATCAGTTGAGATTATATGACTATTTGTGCGTTGGTTATACTTTGGAGTTAAATATGTGATTTGGTTTCAAAAAAATTTATATCTACATTGAAGACAAATTTATGTCAATAGAAGAGTCACAGTTGTAGGAGCGGCTCTAAGTTTGAACAAATTTATGCCATTCAAAGAGTGAAGTCAGCAAATAAAAAGATATTCCAGTGGGAACACATATTGGTATTTTGGCATTCTTTTATTTTTGTTTGCAGCAGGGGTTGAGATATAAAAGTTTTCAATAAGAACCAATCTACATTGTCTAGTTTGTTGGCTCCTTGCAAATTTTGAGAAAGAAAGAATTATAGTGTTGAATGAATACTTAAGCTGCTTCCTGGTATGCTTCAAGACTCTCTTGGACTCTTTTAAAGAAATTCAAGTTGGTCCAGTTGCAGCAACTTTGAATTCTGCATGTTGCTTCTTGTTGCACACTGGTCAATTGGCGCACATTTATAAAGGATATTGTTGTGTCTTTGTACTGTGAGTGGGTGTTACTTTTCCACATTGGGTCATAGTTGTGATCAGTTTTTAAAAGGTGTCATTTTGACAGTGGAGAATATGGCTCAAATTATTGAAGTATTAGAATTCTTGAAAACTTTGATGCATCCTACTGATCATGATACAGTGAAAATCAACAAGAACACTCTCTGTGATATTAAAACCTATCTGCAGTATACACAAGAAAAGATAGAATTTTTGGAGCTTGAATTTCAGCTTCAACAAGAAGAATTAAGACAAAGGAGTCATCATTCTGAACCTGTTTCTGTTCAAAACATTGAAACAAACTCCCATAAGCAGCAAGTCAATATTGTTGAAATTGATTCAGATCCAGTGCCCAATAAAGCAGCAAAGTTACATGCAGATGTAGAAGTTCAGTTTGCACTTCCCAAGCCCATCATCAGCCCTTGGGAACAGCTTGTCCACAACAAGCACAAAACTGGTCTTGGATATGACAAGGACGTGTCCTTCCATATTCCAGATTACTCAAAGCCCATCCAATTTCAGAGTGTTGGATTACTTCATGACAGTTCACCTCCAGCTATTCTAGATTTTGCCCCTCTTCCACAGCAATAGCAACAACAATAGATTGTGAAATGCCAACACTATGACCGAGTTGGCCATCTGAAAGATCATTGTTTTGATCTTCATCCATGTAAGCACTGTCATAAAACCAGTCATTCTTCAAATAGATGCTTCAGAAACAAACCTCCTGCAAGAACAAAGATTCATCTTGGATGGATCGCTTCTTGGAAATGGGCATCAACAGGCAAGAAGATATTCCAGTCATATGTCCGAACTTGTTCTAGAGTATTGAACAATCTTGCAGTTGACTTTTCTTCGTCATCTCACCTTGTATCTGACAAGGGGGTAAATGATGGTCATCTACAAGCTTCAAAGTCACATCAAGCAAGCTTGAGCCACAACTTGTCACACCAGTTTCAGAGTTGTAGCTAGAGACAAATATGCCCTTGAGCATGCCTTCAGTTGATAATGCCTCTTCAAAGAATTTGGGACATTTCCTCTAGCAGAAGACTTCAGCTTCTTGCCAGTTTCGAAAGAGTTCCAAGAATAGAATTGGGGACACTGCCTCTAACAGAAGACTTCATATTCATGCTAGTTTTGGAAGAGTTCCAGGAATTTCATTAAGCATTCCAAAGTTGGTGGTAATCCTTAAACCATCACAGGTTGAGACCTCCCTTTTTAGGTTGAGGTTCTCCCTTTTATGCAGGGTGAGACCTCCCTTTCATGGTTGAAGGTTCCCTCTTGAAAACATCAAGAACACTTCCTCTAGCAGAGGTCTTGAGCTTCATGCCAGAATTGGAAGAGTTTCGAAAACTGCACTAAGTGTTCCAGTGTTGGTGGTCATACTTAAACCACCGCCCTTTATACCAACATTTCAAAGAGCACATTCAGCCTAGTATTGTTATGCATTTTTGCACATTTTGTATTACAGCTCTCTTCTTGGACTCATACATAACCCTCCGAATTAAGGGGGGAATGTTGAACACCTAATCCTCTAAGGGTTGGTGTGGAAGCTTAACAGCCAAAGGGAGTCCAAGAGACCACTTGGAATATGAATCCAAGGGTCACACCATGTACTATAAGTGTATATCATTTGTTAATAATAAGTGAACTCTCCTGCTTATCTTTCCTATTTATCTTTGCTAGGTGTGTGTTTAACATTACTAATTGAGCCAAGGTCCATAGAAGTTCCCTTAGGGTTGATCTTATATATCTTGAGATACCAAATTCATAAAGAGGTAAATCCTCTTTAGAAGGATGTCTAAGTCAAATACTTATGGCCCATATTATTACCAACAACAAGAATTTTTAATGCCAAACTTGAACCAATCAGAGAGCTGTCTTTTAGGGTTCTTGGACCAACAAATGGGGGCTTTGACCTTCCAAAAGACATAACTTGCAAACTGTGAGGAGCCACGAGGTGTACCATATATCGTTAGGATCGGCATGATGAGGAGCATCCAATGATGGTGATATTAGAAGTAAACCGATGTGTTATCACTCACGTTTTCCCCAAAGTTGTAAGAAAGGGAAAGGAGGCTGAGGTAACCACAAACCAATATTTTAGATACAGAATCTAGCCAATCGGTATCCAGAGAGGGCTCTCTCTTTATGATTTAACTTTGTTTTGAAAGGTATTAGGCTAGTTATGAGGTTCAGGGGTTTTGTTTGATTTTTGGGTGGTGAGATTCAATAGAGTAGAGGTGTAAGACTGAGTAGTTCAGTCCATTGGGCTAATGGAGTCAACGAGGATGGCTTTCTGGATTTAGCTTCTTAATAGAGGGTGGTTCCACAGAGCAAGGTAGTCAAACAGGGATCAAATAAAAACTTGAAGCAGATGGAATGGGTTCAAATTGGGTGAAAGGCAGTTAAGAATCTTTCAACCTATTTAAAGAAGGAAAATGGATGATTACTGCTAAAGAGCAAATTAAGAATTCTTTAACAAATAATCAATATGAAAGATTAGGAAACAAGAGCAATTAAGATTTACACTGCTTATTCTAATTTTGAAGAAAACACATAGAATGATAATGGATGAAAGTAGAGTGCATTCAAGCATATTTTGAATTAATCTTTATCTCTATCATTCAGATTTTGAAACACGGGTGATATAAGGAACTAGAAAAACTTTAAAACACATATATAAGGGACTTATTGGTCCAATGGTTGATTCAATAATTCTGTGGCAAGTCCTGTGCTTCTATTCTTCATCCAGTGAGCCCAACAACAATGTTTACAACAAAATCTAAGAATACTCACCAACCCCAAATACTTCGTTTGGGGGGTATTTATACAAAATATCTCATGGAGATAATATCTAGTGATGACTAATCATTTTTTTTTACAAAAGATAGAGACAAATAGTCTCGAAAACAGGGAAAAGATAAATTGATGTCGTGCTGACAACTCTGTCTTTGTCGGATGTGCTGGAGGGAGGCTTTGCGAGTCAGTTTACAGCTGTCTTCCACTGATACTCTGTGTTGGCTACTCCGTCTTTGTAGGATATTCTTCAATCTTGATTTGATACACTTTGACCTGTTTTGACCATTGTTCACCTTTGTCTACCTCATCATGGTAAATGGCCCAAAATTTACATTTTACCAAAGATACGAAAGATAAATTTATAAAATTTCTAACATATCTTCCCACCTTTTATGTTCTGGCAATTTATGCCTTTGAAGTTTTCTGAGAGTTTCATCAGTCTCTATGTATCTAAAGAAATTAGGTTGAATGGTGAATAGATGCTTTACCTCGTGCTCAATGTAGAATAAATTCTCTAAGTTTTCATAGAGAACTTGGCCAGATGGAAGTGCCTTCACTCCCGATGTACTTGATGATGCGTTAGCTTGATTGCCAGCGTACTTATTCAATTTATCAACATAATCAATCTGTTTCATTAACTTATCATTGATGACCAAAGGACTTGGTAGCCCTTTACTCAGCAAAAACTGTGAACTTCTCCATAAATGCATTGATTTCCACTTGCATATATTGTCACCTTCTCTCTAATTTCTGCATTAAAGTTCTCTTGGTTAGAACTTTTTTTATTTCCAAAATTGTGTTTGTCCTGTCTTGAATGCCAAGTTGCTCCAGTTGTTCTGCATTGTGGGTATTCAAAAAATGTATAATTTGATTAGCTTCTTCTGGCATTTTGCCTAACTGTGCTCTTGTCTGCTTAACTACTTCGTGGGCTATGTTTATTAAGCCAATCTGCTCATAGATCACTTGGATAGATGGCCATATTTCATTTATAGACTGGGTGACATTTTCCCAAAGGATTTTTTTGATCTCAGCCAAGGGTTTATCCAGAGTGAGATCATTTTCTAATGTTCTCACTTTATTCTCTGATGTCTTAACCTCCCTTATTTTTTCTGCAACATTTATTTTGGATTTGTCATAATTCTTTTCTACTTTTTCCAATTTCTCTTTTACCAGTTTCAATTCTGACACTTGTAGCTTTAATTCTTCCATGGTCTTTATCAATTCTTCAGTGCTCATATTAGTATTGTTTCCTGGTGTTGCTCTTGTTGATGATGTACCTGTGATTATCTCTGCTGTGGTTGCTGGGACATTGGGAGCCAATGATGTTCCAAGTGTGGAGGGGGCTACAGTTGAGACTGTAGGGATTACCTCGGGAGGCTGGGAGGTCGACTCTCCCTGCTTTTCCTTTAGTGCTTTTTCCATTGCCTGCTATGTATCATTCAATCTCTCATTAAGCTTCATAAGCAGGTCCATCATCTCCTCTTCAGATTTCTGTTGTACAACTTCTGCAGTCTGTGGATGCATGGAAGGAGGCAATTTCAGTTGTTTCCTCAGGGCAATAATGTCCTCTTCTTTCTTTTTCACTAGTGCCTTTATGCCTTTAGCATCTTTGGGATCATGTCCCAGTTCAATGATGACCTCCTCCAAAGATTTTATCCTGTTGTCCTTGGCCAGAGAAGAGGCTTTTTCCAAATGTAGTTGAGCAGAGGTATTGTCCAAGGAGTTTTCTAATTTATGGGCCAACATTGCTTTATCATCCAGCGTGGAGTAGACCATCTCTCCAGTCTGTTTATGAAGCTCAATCTGGTCCATAGGATGAATATCCTTGGATAAGACCTCCAAATTTGTCTTGATGTAATCAACTGCTGACTGTGGTTGTTGCACCTTGGGCTTAAAGTAACTCATTATCATTTTGCCTTCTTTAATGTCATAGACTGACATTAATCTCTATTGGTTTGTGGGGACCATCTTAAGATGTTGGTTGTAAATTTGAAGCCTTAGTGGGTCGTTCCTGGCCTTTATCTCTGTGAATGTCCTTTTGATGTCTGCAGCCTGTTTGCTTTGTGGCCTAGTGGATGAAACTTCTACACTGTGCTGCCTTTCTAGCTCCTATCTGTGTGAGCTAGTTGATGTTTCTATCACTGGGGAAGTCTATTGGTTGACCAATCTCTCACCTCTTAGACTGTCAGTGGTCTCTTCAATAATTTCATCTTCTGATAGAGGATTCAATCTTTGCCTCTTTGCACCCGGTTATTCTGCAGGTCCACTGATAGGTGTGGGGTCTCCTCTGTCTCTTTTGTTGCTTCTTTCCTCATTTAGAGGAGTTTGCAGTGCTGGAACTTCTGGTACTTTAGTTTGGGCTGGAGTAATTTTCCCCTAACTCTGTTCTTTTGACATTGTTGGCTGATCGGTCATTGTAGGCTGCTCTGTGGTCTCTACTTCTTTGCCCTTTGAAGTCACTGTGACTGGTGTGTTGATTTTCTATGCAGGCTGCTGAGAAGTTCCAGCAGAGGATGTTCCAACCACTGATTGTTGAGGCAGCTTGAAAGACACCTATCCAAAAGATTCCAGGTCAAGGGTTTTTTCAAGTTTTTTCATAGCTTTTTCCATCTTTTCCTGTTCACTAATTTCTTCTATTAAGGTCCCTTCTACTCATTCATCCTGATTTGCATACTGTTCAATTTCTGGGATGCTATGATGTACATAAACTGATAGCATGTTCCTTACTTTTCTATCACTTATAAAACTATTTGGGTCATATGGCACCCACCAAAAACTTTTCTTCAATTTAAGGTGGTCTCCTAAAATCTTCTCAGCTTCTTGCCAGGCATCTCTAGAATGGATGACATAAGGGCCTAACTAGTTTTTGATTCTTAACTGAGTCTTCTTCTTTGCATTGCAAAAATGGTCTAAATCTACCTTTATGATCTGTCTGAAATATTCTAGTGCAAATAATCTCATGGGCACATATTTAGGTAGCTTGAAAGGGCAAAGTTCACACCCATATATTCTAATTTCTGTGTGATTTTGGTACAGGTACCAGTCACCTATCCTGTACTGTTTGGAGAGCTGCATAATCTTTTTCATGTCACGAGAGATTCTAGGAGGGGGAGCTCCTATCAACAGAGTGGATGCTGAATGTATAAATAAGTCAATAAACTCATCATAGGTATAAGGGCACTCAAAGGTATAATGGAAGACTGAAGTCTAGAAGATCACAGACCTTCGATTTCCCTTGAGTCCAAACTCTTGATGGGGAAAGAAAAGTTGTATGGATGATGATATAACAGAAGGTGGTATATGAAAGATGTGTACTTGAAGACTCCTTCTCTATCCAAATTCAGGAATTGATCATGGATTTTGTTGGCAATGAAAGTGGCATAGTCATATTTGACAGCAGGGGGCTGTCCTGGAATAAATATTGATAGTAGAACTAGGGTGATGTCATCAACAAATTCACTAGACCTAAATCCCAAGATCACGAATATCATGTCAATAATGAGTTTTCCAGTTTCAGTGAACCAGACATACAAATAGGGAGGTGGGCCTTGGGGCTGACGGTCTGGTTTCATGAACATTTGAGCAATACGGGTTATCACTGAGTTGGGCAATTGAGAATATTTTTCAAGCAGATACCCTATGGAAAGACAAGCAAAGGGCTCATTGGAGTGGAATTGTATCATCTCATTAATAGACTCAACAATTATGTGAAAAAAAACTGTTTGGGACGGGGACATGACTGCTCTGTGGACAGGGTCATAGTTGGCACAACACTGATGAATGATGTCTTGGCAAACATGGACTGAAGGGAGGAAATACATGGGAAGGTTGGATTCCCATATTCCAAAAATATCAGTGTTGTTTAGATGGCTATCTCTGACTTGGCAGAAGGCCTGGAGATAGTTCATGTCACCAGATAAATCTTTTATTTGGAAATCTTTGTCGGCCAAGGGTAAATAGTCTAAATCTTTATGAGGTGCATTCATGGGCATGACATTCAAGGCTATGGGGGTTTCCATATTTGGTTCTTGTGTGTTCAGACTGGAATTCAGGCTTCAGTGAAAACAATGGACTGAACAACAGGTTTGGTGTCTCTTTATAGCAACTATTGACTGTTTTTGCTTGAATTCGGCTTTTCGGGTAGAATTCTCAGTGGAAAAAACTGAAATTACAGGTTGGCGAAGAGAATTGGGTAAATACATGTTTTAAGAGGAAAACCGTGTAATTCGCATGTTGAATGAAGAACTGCAGAGTACGAAGCTGAAGTTTCTTGGTTGGGTGGTGGACTGGACGCAATTTGCATGGAGCACATTTGACAGGGAAAAATGGTGAAAATGACATTTTCTTGTTGTTTTTAACGAAATTGGTTTGGCGGGTATTTTTTGGCATTTATTGAGCAGCTGAAGTCAGAGTGATGGGACATTTTTTCGTTAGTGGAGAGTGGTAAGTGGTTTACCCCGCACCGCTTTTGGGGTTAAGTGGTATCGGGCGGAGGACTAGCGAGCATATGGAGCGGATGATGCGTGGCTTCGGTACGGGCAGAAAACTGTCGAGCGATCGCGATTTAAAGCGCGGCAGGAAGGGTGGTCGCGATATGATCGTCAGTCGTTGGATGAAAAGGACGAGATCGGACCGGTGACGGGCTCGGGAGATGGCGGAGAGTTATGAATGCGGGCCCAAGATAATTAACGAAGATTTAATTGTATCGAGTGCGTTTTTATTGGTTAAGGGGTGCTGGTTATTAATTAACCCAGGTGGTTAATTAATTCCTTTATAACGCAGCGGGAAAGGTTATTATCAACTTCAAATAAGTTTAATAATCCCTGTTTTGCATTATAACTATGGTTATAGCTAACCGGGGGGCGGGGTATATAGTAATGCGGGGGTTTTATTTAATTAGATAATACAGGAAGGGTAATATATTTTTTGGGGGGGATTTATATAATAATTGTCAGCAGTTAATATGATTAAATATAATGAACAAGCCCTAAGTTTAAATGTTAGGAATTTCACATAGAAGCTGAGGCTAGACACAAAAAGGGGTTTTTAAGTGACATGGTGCATTATTCCTAAGTAAGAATGGGATTTCACTCAGGAGAACTTTATGAAATGAAATGAATGGCTTATGGGTGATATTAAGAACAGATCTTAATACTTTTGGGGGAATTAGTGAATGTTTAGGGAAAAATGTGAAGAGGAGTTAGTCATGTAACCTTGCTTCGCTTGAGCTACTTCAAGTATAATGTTTGTCTAGTACTTGTGATAGAAGTGAAGGTTGACACTTTTGGAGACAAAATCTATCACAAGTATCATTCAACAACACCATTCTACCCACACTTTCTACTTAAACTGTTTAGCCTTTCATCAATGGTGGCATAAATCATCACACTGCACACAATCAGATTATTGCAGAAAACAAAATAGTAGTGGCATTTTGGACTTGCACATTTTCCTGGTATTTTTGTTTGGGGTTCATTTCTTTCACCTTTTTGACAATTTTATTTTTTTTACCCTTTGATTTTTCTTTTAAGGCATACCCTCTTTACATTTTTTTTTTATTTTTTGATTTTTGACAATATGGAAAACCTTTGCAACAAGAGAATATATGAACATATTACAGAGCTCATCAGTGTCAATCATGAAATATGACACCTATTGGTATAAGAGCATAACAGTGGCTCCACTTGGGGATGACTTTCCCTGGTGGAAAGTCAAGAACATCAAGTCAAATGGCCTTCTCCATAACTTTGACTGTGCTCTGAAAGCTCCCTCTGTTGGTTGTTCTATTATATGTACGATAGTTACACTTGTGAAGCTTAAGGCCTTCTCTTTGGGCTTCAACTTCAGCAAGTTACTATTCAATCTGAACTGAGACATTACCAAGGATATAGTATATACATGTTAAAGCAAGAATGCATCAAAAAGTTGGATCAAAGTAGTGTTTCAGCATCCGACCATTAACTGACCCTTCTTCCGTTTATGTACCATCCAAGTTCTTCAAAAAGTAAGTATTGTTCCCTTGTAAGGCCTGGATAATAAAAGGTCTCTTCCATAGGAAGTCAAACTTCCCACATTTTCCTTTGTTTTCTCTTCTAGAATCCCACTTTAAAACTTTTTCCCCAAGGTAGAAATCTTCTGCCTTGGCCTCTTATCCAATATTTTCTTCAGCTTTTCTTGTAACACTTGGGATCTTTGGTATACCTCTTCTCTGGTCTACTACAAATGGATGGTATGATTTATTCTTCTTTAAATGTCATTGGGTTCTACGTGAGCTTCTTTCAGTAATTTCATTACAGGGACTCCTAAAGATGAAGGAAATACGGCCTCCATGCCATAAATTAATTCATAAGGGCTAATTCCAATAGATCTCTTTGTAGTTAGTCTGTCTGCCCATAGTGCATATGTAAGTTTCTTGTGCCAGTTTTTCTTGTTCTCTTCCAACAATTTCTTAATAATATTAATCAGGCTTTTATTAGAAGACTCAACTAGACCATTACCTTGAGGGTAATAGGTTGTGGAATGGCCCAAAGTGATATGGTATTTGTTACAAAAACTTATCATTTTCTTGGATTTGAAAGCAGCAACATTGTCATTGATGATCTTTTCAGGACAGCCAAATCGAGACAGTATGTTGGTTTCTAAGAATCCTATAATCACTGCATCATTGGCTTGTCTAGAAGGAATGGCTTCTATCCATTTGGTGAAATAATCTGTGGCCGTGAAGATCCATTTATGTTGACCGGAAGAGGGAGGATGGATTTCCCCAATGAATTCCAAACCCCATTGTTGGAAGGGCTTTTCAGTAGAAATTGGTCTAAGGGGTAGAGGTAAAAGTTTCCTCTTGCCTTCAAAAATTTGACATTTACGGCAAGTGGTGACAAATTTCTTTACATCGGCGAACAAGGTGGGCCAAGAAAATCTAGCCTTTAGGATTTTGTCTGTAGTTGATTTCCAGTAAAGATGTCCACCACAATCCCCTGCATAAAATTCTTTGAGAACTTTGTCAGCTTCATCTTTTATTAAACAATTCAATAGAATACCTTCATGATTTTTCCAAAAAAGAGCATTATCTAAGATACAAAATTTTGAAGCTTTCATCTTTAAAAACCTTTTCTTTGTTCTGGATAACCCCGGAGGAGCTTGCAGGTTTAACAATACATGGGTTATATCAGCATACCAAGGTGATTCTAAGAAGACCTGGCTGATTTGTGGAGTCGCCATCTCCTGTTCATTATCCAGTTCATTAATATCCAAGGCTTGAAAGTTTGTTTCAGTCATGAGTTTAGCCAATCCCTATCCTTTTATGAGCTTTGTAGGTTTTATTTCAATATCATACTCTAATATATTAGCTATCCATTTACCTCGTTTGCCTTCAATTCCATCCTGAGTCAGGATGTCTTTGACAACAGCACTTGGAACATAAGCTATTACATGGGAGTATATATAGACTCTGAAGTCTTTAATATCTTTCACAAGTGCATAAGCATGTTTCTCCATGATTTGGTATTTTAGCAGTGCATCTCTAAGTGCTTTACTGAAAAAGGCTATGGGTTTTTCACATCCTTGATCATATTTTTGTAGTAAAACAACAGCAATGGTGTGGTCTGATGCAAATGAAAATATTATGAAGTCTCTATCAAACTTTGGACTTGTAAGGATTGGTGTTTTGGTCAAAGCCATTTTAGTTTCTTCAAATGCTTGTTTGGCTTCTAATGTCCATTTAACCTTGGAATCCTTTTTCAACATATTATTCAACAATCTAATTAATTCGGCCAAATTAGGTATGAATCTTCTTAAAAAGTTGATCTTTCCTAAGAAAGCTTGAAGTTCTTTGACATTTCTGGGGTGGGGTATTTGTAGAATGGCCTCTATTCTAGCAGGATCAATTATGATGCCATCTTTGGAGATGATATGGCCTAACAGTTTGCCTTCCTCTAGACCAAACAACAACTTCTTAGGGTTTAATGAGATACCATACTTTCTACATTTTAAAAACACTTGTCTCAAATGATCTAAATGTTGTTGATCTGATTTAGAAAACACAGTAAGGTCATCCAGATATATGACCAGAAAATCGTGAATTTCTTTTGCAAAAGCTATTTCCATTGCTTGTTGAAATGTTGCCCCTGCATTCTTAAGTCTGAATGGCATTTTAACATATTTGAAAGTTCCCCATGGTGTTGTAAAAGCAGTTTTTTCTTGGTCATCAGGATGGACCAGAATCTGGTTAAAACCTGAAAACCCATCCAAAAGTGAAATCCTGGAGGCACCTACTACCCTTTGTAAAATGTGGTCCATCTTAGGTAACGGGTAATGGTCTTTCAAAGAAACTTTATTTACATTCCTTAAATCAACACACAATGTGATTTCACATGTTTTCTTCCTAGTGGGTACTAAATTAGACACCCACTCTGAAAACCTGATAGGAGCAATTATCCCTGCTTCATACATTCGTTTGATTTTTTTCTCAATTAAGGGGAGTAACACAGGATTAATTCTTCTGAGCTTTTGTTTGAATGGTTTCTGATTTTCCTTGAGGGGTATTGTATGTTGAATTACAGAGGTGTCATAAGATTTCAGATCTTCATAGCTCCAGGCAAAAACATCCTGGAATTCTTTGATCAGTTCAACATATTTAAGTTTTTGATCAGGGGACAAAGTTTTGGATAATTTTATTATTTTCGGATTTTCTTCAGTTCCTATGTTACAGTCTTCAATATGTGCTTTTATAGGTTGCATCTTGGGTTTCTTTGGGATATCATTAAAATCGAAGAAATCTTCCAAAGGAGTTAACCCTTGGGGCAAATGATTGTCTTTCAAATTAATAACTTCAGATTCTCCTTAGATAATCTCATGGATGTCTATTTCTTTGAGATTTTACATTTCTTTATTGGTAAACTTTGTTGGGTGAAGCATTTGAGTGGCACTTTCTGTTGAAATGTCTGTTTCTATTTTATCTATTTGATTAAACTCCCTAACAGTGTCCATGTCTATATTAGTGCTAGAAAACTCTTCCTCTAGGGTCAAGAAATTATTGATCTAAATATCATTTTCAAACACTTGCCAGTTCTTTACATTGTCAGGTATGGCCAGCCTGTGTCTAATCTCAGCTATGAACTGATGATTGGATTCAAATGGTAATTTACAAGTTCTAGCAAAGGTTGCTAAGCTGTGAGCATGCAAGTTATGTTTTCTTGGAATTTTGGCAAGCTATGTTTCAAAAAATGTATTAAGGATCTCAATCATTGTTTCTCTGTAAGATCTTAATTTGGGATCATTTGTGAGGAAGTTCACTTTTATCTGTTGAATGACTAAATCAGAATCTCCCAAAACTGATACCCTAATTTCCCCTAAACTTTTGATCAATTTAATTCCTAGCAACAGGGCCTCATATTCAACCATATTATTGGTGCATTTAAAGTTTAACCTATAAGTATGACCTTTAGCATGATCATTTTCAAGAATGTGCACCCAAATTCCAGCTTCTGCTCCTAATTTATTAACTGAACCATCAAATTCTAAGTACCAAAGAATCTCATGTTCATAGCTAGCATCAGGAGTCTCAGAAATTTGTTTAATAGGAAGATTTGGTTATTTAGTTTCATCTGGCTTCTCTTGAGTGTCTGATATATCATTGTTCTCAGAGATTTCTTGAATGTGAATACTAGACTTTTCGTTTGAAATTTCTTCTTGTTCAAATGCTAAAACATTGACATCAGTTGGAGGATCAATTTCAGCATTATAGAGAATGAAGGAGTCCATGTCGGAGTGCATGGAGTAGATAAGAAAATTCTAGGGTTTTTCCTGGCTACTTACCACATATTTCATTAAATTTTCTCGGTACAATTTTTTAAGTTGACCAAACACTGAAATAGTAGCATAGGACATGTCCAACTATAAAGATCCTTGAAGCTTTGCACCCTAAGATCTAGACAACAACATGCCATATTTTGGTGGAATATCGGCTACCACTATGTCCATTAAAATGGTTTTGGCAAGGTATTGAACTAGTGATACACACAAATCTTTGATCAATCCTAGACAACTGACCTGGCTTGAATCAAAAGAGAATAAATCTTTGTATGGCCTAGTAATATCTAGGACCAACTTCTCCATTACTGATTTAGGCATTAAGTTATGAGAAGCACCAGAATCAAACATGGCATTATGAAGTATTTTATCATGTATGTTCAGACTTACATAAAAAGGAGGAACACCTCCATCTATTGATTTTCCGTTTACCTCAGGACCAAAAATTAATTCAGACTGGTCATCAAAAACATTTATTGAATCTTTGTTCACAGAAATTTGGCGTGATTTGCTAATTTGACCTCTGTAGACATCATGTTTAGCCAATTCTAACAATGGAATAACTATCTTTAATTTGCCTATTTTAGTCTCAAGATTGAAAGGTTTTTCAGTTTGAGTTTTTGTATTTTAGACAGTGGGATTCTCTTTTTCTGCTGTATTTTCTGTGTTTTTCTCTTTTTCAGGAGTGGTGTTATGGGCTGAATTTGCTTCAAAATCATTTTTTGGAGGTTCTTCCACATTTCCTTTGGGAGGGATGGAAGAGGAAGGTTGTGTATTGGGTCGTTGATCATCTGATATATCTTCAACTATTAGATTATTTGGGTTAGGACCTATTCTAGGAAGGGTTTGTATAGGGGGATTATTGATCTTAGCTTTGTTAGGTTGCTTGACATCTTTCTGTTTATTGGTTTCAGGGACCTCTATTCTTCTGCTCCTCATATTGTATTGCTTGTGGACTTCATAAATGGTTGTATCATATCCCTCCCTAAAATCAAATGATTCACCTGACTGAGTTTGGAATTGTTTAAGAGTCTGAGCTTCTTGATCCTCTTGGGTCAAGAAAAATTGTTGTTCATCTTTGAGGCCCATTAATTTAATTTGAGTGTCTTCTGGTGGTTCATCAAAAGTTGAGGCTTCAGCATAATTTTCCTGGAATGGGGGCCTAATGTTCTGGTCAGGCCCAACCTTTCCAGTTTTAGGGTTTTGATTTTTCCTGAAATTTGGATTTCTCCCAATATTGCTTGGTTGACCATCCCAAGGGGATTTTCTCTCAATTGTTTCTACTTTATCTCCAAGTTTATCCATTCCTTTAACAATAGCATCTAATTTCTGTTCAAAAGCATAAGGTTCTTCTCTGAAAGGTGTCCTCCTTCCAGCTCTGGCTCGAGCTCGCTTAGAAATCAGGTTGGCCTCAACGCTAACAACTATACTCTGCATCTCTTCTAAGTCTCGAGGAGCTCTTTCCCTAAGTCGGTATGCCATATCAAAATCAACTGTATCAGGGAATTTGATCAAGGCCAAGTCTGGAGAAGGCCTGAGATTTTGAGGAATAGCATTATAGACATTATTGAATCTAGTACAATAATCTTGGACAGTTTCTTGGGTACCTCTTTTTAAGCCTTCATATTCTGATAAAATGTGGAGAGGATCTTTTTTCTTTTCCCATCTGTTCAAAAAGGTCTGATAAATAGCTTGTGGGTCATTGATACTGTTTGCAGGGAGGGCTCTAAACCATGTTCTAATATCTTCAGTCAAACTTTGAACAAAAACTTTCATTCTAACATCATCAGCATCAACCTCATATATTTCAAAGTAATCTGTCATTTTTTTAGTATGTTGTTGAGCTGTGTATGTGCATGTGCCATCAAAAGGAGTGACTTTGCTTTGATAGTCTTGGGGCATAGCCCCTGGATTGGTAGGTAAATTCAAAGGAGTATACATGTTTGCCATGATAGCGGGAATATATGTGACAACTGGTGTAGTAGGGACGACAATGGGAATATGGATAACAGATGGGAGAGTGGAAGGGGTAGCTTGAGGTTGGGAAGGTTGAGGTGCTGATGGTGAACTTGGAGAAGCAGTAGTAATTACACAAAGATTTGGTGTTTTTCAGAGGTAAGCTCAGATGGGATGGAGTTCTGCAGATGTCTATCAAGATGTGAAGTAACAACTTCAAGCTACAAATTTTCAATGAATATTGGATCTTGAACTGTGTGGGTTATCCTAGATTCCGAAAAGGTCACAAATGAATACCTTTCAAAATACTCAGTAGAAGGTTTGTCCTTAAGGTGGATCCACCTCACAAGACAGGATTTTGATCTGAATAGAGGCCGAGAAATAGCAAAATTTTCTTAGCTCTCTTGTCTTCTAAGAATCCTAGGAATTAGATTAGGATTTTCAAACATAGGTGGTGGATTTGGATCGGGATTTGATCTGGTGTAACGAATCCTTTCTGAAGCCAGGCTTCTAGGTGTGTTATTGGTTTTTCTGTAAATGGGTTTTGACAATACAACCTTAACAATTTCTTTAAGAGACATTGGATATGGAAATATTGAACTTTCTTAAAGATTTATGAAAGAGGAACTAATCAAGTATTCGAAACCAACTGCCTAATCTATAAGCTAGACTGGAGAAAGACTGAAGTAGCATTCATTTACTTCTGCCATTACAAAGCAACAGCGTTTCAAAGGTTACCTAGCTAACTTCAGGCTCTGTTTGTAGCTTATAAAGCAGACAATAGTAACAAACAAATTATTCAGCTCCCCAGTGGAGTCGCCAATATGTTATCACTCAGGTTTTCCCCAAAGTGAGGTAACCACAAACCAATCTTTTAGATACAGAATCTAGCCAATTTGTATCCAGAGAGGGCTCTCTCTTTATGATTTAACTTTGTTTTGAAAGGTATTAGGCTAGTTATGAGGTTCAGGGGTTTTGTTTGATTTTTGGGTGGTGAGATTCAATAGAGTAGAGGTGTAAGACTAAGTAGTTCAGTCCATTGGGCTAATGGAGTCAACGAGGATGGCTTTATGGATTTAGCTTCTTAACAGAGGGTGGTTCCACAGAGCAAGGTAGTCAAACAGGGATCAAATAAAAACTTGAAGCAGATGGAATGGGTTCAAATTGGGTGAAAGGCAGTTAAGAATCTTTCAACCTATTTAAAGAGGGAAAATGGATGATTACTGCTAAAGAGCAAATTAAGAATTCTTTAACAAATAATCAATATGAAAGAATTAGGAAACAGGAGCAATTAAGATTTACATTGCTTATTCTAATTCTGAAGAAAACACAGAGAATGATAACGGATGAAAGCAGAGTACATTCAAGCATATTCTGAATTAATCTTTATCTCTATCATTCAGATTTTGAAACACGGATGATATAAGGAAGAAGAAAAACTTTAAAACACATATATAAGGGACTTATTGGTTCGATGGTTGATTCAAGAATTCTGTGGCAAGTCCTCTGCTTCGATTCTTCATCCAGTGAGCCCAACAACAATGTTTACAGCAAAATCTAAGAATACTCACCAACC
Source organism: Pinus taeda (assembly GCA_000404065.3). NCBI lineage: Eukaryota > Viridiplantae > Streptophyta > Pinopsida > Pinales > Pinaceae > Pinus > Pinus taeda. The sequence continues at coordinate 167,554 of APFE030424609.1, forward strand.
CCAAATACTTCGTTTGGGGGGGTATTTATACAAAATTTCTCATGGAGATAATATCTAGTGATGACTAATCGTTTTTTTTTTTTACAAAAGATAGAGACAAATAGTCTCGAAAACAGGGAAAAGATCAATTGATGCCATGTTGACAGCTCTGTTTTTGTCGGATGTGTTGGAGGGAGGCTTTGCGAGTCGGTTTACAGCTGTCTTCCACTGATACTCTGTGCTGGCTACTCCATCTTTGTAGGATATTCTTCAATCCTGATCTGATACACTTTGACCTGTTTTGACCACTATTCACCTTCGCCTACCTCATCATGGTAAATGGCCCAAAATTTACATTTTACCAAAGATACCAAAGATAAATTTATAAAATTTCTAACATATCTTCCCACCATTTCTGTTCTAGAAATTTATGCCTTTGAAGTTTTCTGAGAGTTTCATCAGTCTGTGTGTATCTGAAGAAATTAGGCTGAATGGTGAATAGATGCTTTACCTCGTGTTCAATGTAGAATAAATTCTCTAAGTTTTCATAGAGAACTTGGCCAGATGGAAGTGCCTTCACTCCCGATGTACTTGATGATGCATTAGCTTGATTGCCAGCATACTTATTCAATTTATCAACATAATCAATCTGTTTCATTAACTTATCATTGATGACCAAAGGACTTGGTAGCCCTTTACTCAGCAAAATTGTGAACTTCTCCATAAATGCATTGATTTTCACTTGCATATCTTGATACCTTCTCTCTAAGTTCTGCATTAAAGTTCTCTTGGTTAGAACTTTTTTGATTTCCAAAATTGTGTCTGTCTTGTCTTGAATGGCAAGTTGCTCTAGTTGTTCTGCATTGTGGGTATTCAAAAACTGTATAAGCCGATTAGCTTCTTCAGGCATTTTTCCTAGTTGTGCTCTTGTCTGCTAAATTACTTCGTGGGCTATGTTTATTAAGTCAATCTGCTCATAGATCACTTGGATAGGTGGCCATATTTCATTTATAGACTGGGTGACATTTTCCCAAAGGATTTTTCTGATCTCAGCCAAGGGTTTATCCAGAGTGAGATACTTTTCTAATGTTCTCACTTTATTCTCTAATGCCTTAACCTCCCTTATTTTTTCTGCAACATTTATTTTGGATTTGTCATAATTCTTTTCTACTTCTGCTAATTGCTCTTTTACCAGTTTCAATTTTGACACTTGTAGCTTTAATTCTTCCATGGCCTTTATCAATTCTTCAGTGCTCATATTAGTATTGTTCCCTGGTGTTGCTCTTGTTGATGATGTACCTGTGATTATCTCTGTTGTGGTTGCTGGGACATTGGGAGCCAATGTTGTTCCAAGTGTGGAGGGGGCTGCAGTTGAGACTGTAGGGATTACCTCGAGAGGTTGGGAGGTCGACTCTCCCTGCTTTTCCTTTAGTGCTTTTTCCAATGCCTGCTCTGTATCATTCAATCTTCGTTAAGCTTCATGAGCAAGTCCATCATCTCCTCTTCAGATTTCTGTTGTACAACTTCTGCAGTCTGTGGATGCATGGAAGGAGGCAGTTTCAGCTGTTTCCTCAAGGCAGCAATGTCCTCTTCTTTATTTTTCTCTAGTGCCTTTATGCCTTTAGCATCTTTAGGATCATGTCCCAATTCAATGATGATATCCTCCAAATATTTTATCATGTTGTCCTTAGCCAGAGAAGAGGCTTTCTCGAAATGTAGTTGAGCAGAGGTATTGTCCAAGGAGTTTTGTAAATTATGGGCCAACATTGCTTTATCAGCCAGTGTGGAGTAGACCATCTCTCCAGTCTGTTTATGAAGCTCAATCTGGTCCATAGGATGAATATCATTGGCTAAGACCTCCAAATTTGTCTTGATGTAATCAGCTGCTGACTATAGTTGTTGCATCTTGGGCTTAAAGTAACTCATTATCATTTTACCTTCTTTAATGTCATAGGCTGACATTAATCTCTACTAGTTTGTGGGGGCCATCTTAAGATACTGGTTGTAAATTTGAAGCCTTAGTGGGTCGTTCATGGCCTTTATCTCTGTGAATGTCCTTTTGATGTCTGAGGCATGTTTTCTTTGTGGCCTAATGGATGAAACTTCTACACTGTGCTGCCTTTCTAGCTCCTGTCTGTGTGAGCTAGTTGATGTTTCTATCACTGGGGAAGTCTATTGGCTGACCAGTCTCTCACCTCTTAGACTGTCAGTGGTCTCTTCAATAATTTCATCTTCTAGTAGAGGATTCAATCTTTGCCTCTTTGCACCCAGTTGTTCTGCAGGTCCACTGATAGGTGTGGGGTCTCCTCTGTCTCTTTTGTTGCTTCTTTCCTCATTTAGAGGAGTTTGCAATGCTAGAAATTCTGGTGCTTTAGTTTGGGTTCGAGGAATTTGCCCCTGACTCTATTCTTTTGACATTGCTGGATGATCTGTCATTGTAGGATGCTCTGTGGTCTTTACTTCTTTGCCCTCTGAAGTCACTGTGACTGCTATGTTGATTTTCTGTGCAAGCTGCTAAGAAGTTCCAGCAGAGGATGTTCCAACTCCTGATTGTTGAGGTAGCTTGAAAGACACCTTTCCAAAAGAGTCCAGGTCAAAGGTTTTTTCAAGATTTTTCATAGCTTTTTCCATATTTTCCTGTTCACTAATTTCTTCTATTAAGGTCCCTTCTACACATTCATCCTGATCTGCATACTGTTCAATTTTTGGGATGCTATGATATACATAAATTGATAGCATGTTCCTTACTTTTCTGTCACTTATAAAACTATTTGGGTCATATGGCACCCACCAAAAGCTTTTCTTCAATTTAAGGTGGTCTCCTAAAATCTTCTCGGCTTCTTACCAGGCATCTCTAGAATGGATGACATAAGGTCCTAACTGGTTTTTGATTCTTAACTGAGCCTTCTTCTTTGCATTGCAAAAATGGTCTAAACCTGTCTTTATGATCTATCTGAAATATTCTAGTGCAAATAATCTCATGGGCACATATTTAGGTAGCTTGAAAGGGCAAAGTTCACACCCATATATTCTAATTTCTGTGTGATTTTGGTACAGGTACCAGTCACCTATCCTGTACTATTTGGAGAGCTGCAAAATCTTTTTCATGTCACCAGAGATTCTAGGAGGGGGAGCTCCTATCAACAGAGTGGATGTTGAATGTATAAATAAGTCAATAAACGCATCATAGGTATAAGGGCACTCAAAGGTATTATGGAAAACTGAGGTCCAGAAGATCACAGACCTTCGATTTCCCTTTGAGTCCAACCTCTTGATGGGGAAAGAAAAGTTGTCTGGATGATGATATAACAAAAGGTGGTATATGAAAGATGTGTACTTGAAGACTCCTTCTCTATCCAAATTCAGGAATTGATCATGGATTTTGTTGGCAATGAAAGTGGCATAGTCATATTTGATGGGAAGGGGTTGTCCTGGAATAAATATTGATAGTAGAACTAGGGTGATGTCATCAACAAATTCACTAGACCTAAATCCCAAGATCATGGATATCATGTCAATAATGAATTTTCTAGTTTCAGTGAAGGTGGGCCTTGGGGCTAACGGTCTGGTTTCATGAACATCTGAGCAATACAGGTTATCTCTGAGTTGGGCAATTGAGAAGCTTTTTCAAGCAGATACCCCATGGGAAGACAAGCAAGGGGCTCAGTGGAGTGGAATTGTTTCATCTCATTAATAGACTCAGCAGTTATGTGAAAAAGAACAGTTTGGGACAGGGACATGACTGCTCTGTGGACAGGGTCATAGTTGGCACAACACTGATGAATGATGTCTGGGAAAACATGGACTGAAGGGAGGAAATACATGGGAAGGTTGGATTCCCATATTCCAAAAATATCAGTGTTGTTTAGATGACTATCCCTGACTTGGCAGAAGGCTTGGAGATGGTTCATGTCACCAGATAAATCTTTTATTTGGAAATCTTTGTCGACCAAGGGTAAATAATCTAAATCTTTATGAGGTGCATTCATGGGCATGACATTCAAGGCTATGGGGGTTTCGATATTTGGTTCTTGTGTGTTCAAACTGGAATTCGGGCTTCAATGAAAACAATGGACTGAACAACAGGTTTGGTGTCTATTTATAGCAGCTATGGACTGTTTTTGCTTGAATTCAGCTTTTCAGGTAGAATTCTTAGTGGAAAAAACTGAAATTACAGGTTGGCAAAAAGAATTGGGTAAATACCTATTTTTAAGAGGCAAACCGTGTAATTCGCACATTGAATGACGAACTACAGAGTACAACGCTGAAGTTTCTTGGCCAAGTGGTGGATTGGACGTAATTTGCATGGAGCACAGTTGACAGGGAAAAATGGTGAAAATGACATTTTCTTGTTGTTTTTAGCGAAATTGGTTTGGCAGGTTTTTTTTGGCATTTATTGAGCATCTAACGTCAGAGTGATGGGACATTTTGTCGTTAGCGGAAAGTGGTAAGCGGTTTACCCCACACCGCTTTTGGGGTTAAGTGGTATCGGGCAGAGGACTGGCGAGCATATGGAGCGGATCACGCGTGGCTTCGGTACGGGCGGAAAACCGTCGGGCGATCACGACTTAAAGCGCGGCGGGAAGGGTGGTTGCAATATGATCGTCAGCCATCAGATGAAAATGCTGAGATCGGACGGCTGACGGGCTCGGGAGATGGCAGAGAGTTATGAATGCAAGCCCAAGATAATTAACGAAGATTTAATTGTATCTGGTGCGTTTTTATTGGTTAGGGGGGGCTAGTTATTAATTAACCCAGGTGGTTAATTAAGTCCTTTATAGCGCAGTGGGAAAGGTTATTATCAACTTCAAATAAGTTTAATAATCCCTGTTTTGCATTATAACTATGGTTATAGCTAACCGGGGGGCGACGTATATGGTAATGCGGGGGTTTTATTTAATTAGATAATGCGGGAAGGGTAATATATATATATATATTTTGGATTTATATAATAATTGTCAGCAGTTAATATGAATAAATATAATGAACAAGTGCTAAGTTTAAATGTTAGGAATTTCACATAGAAGCTTAGGCTAGACACAAAAAGGGGTTTTTAAGTGACATGGTGCATTATTCCTAAGTAAGAATGGGATTTCACTCAGGAGAACTTTATGAAATGAAACAAATGGCTTATTGGTGATATTAAGAATAGATCTTAATACTTTTGGGGCAATTAGTGAATGTTTAGGGAAAAATGTGAAGGGGAGTTAGTCATGTAACCTTGCTTCGCTTGAGTTGCTTCAAGTATAATGTCTGTCTGGTACTTGTGATAGAAGTGAAGGTTGAAACTTTTAGAGACAAAGTATATCACAAGTATTAGTCATCAACACCATTCTACCCACACTACCTACTTAAGTTGTTTGGCCTTTCATCAATGGTGGCATAAATCACCATGCTGCACACAATCAGATTATTGCAGAAAACAATATAGTAGTGGCATTTTGGACTTGCACACTTTCCTGGTCTTTTTGTTTAGGGTTCATTTCTTTCACTTTTTTGACCATTTTATTCTTTTTACCCTTTGATTTTTCTTTTAGGGCATACCCTCTTTACATTTTTTAAATTTTTTGATTTTTGACAATAGGGAAAACCTTTGCAACAAGAGAAGGTATGAACATATTACAGAGCTCATCAGTGTCAATCATGAAATATGACACCTATTGGTATAGGAGCATAACATGATGGATATTCAACTTAAAATTCATCAACAAGTTCGAGGCTTCTGGGACTTTCCAAGGCTGCTTAACCATTGCAACTTCAATCAATGCAAACCAGACATATATTAAGAGTGTTCAAGAACCGAAATTAGCATCAATGACAACACCATTGAACAATCTCCCCCTTTGTCATTGATTTCAACACATATTCCCCTTATGATCTTTACTCCACTTGACTCCATGCTTCTAACCTTTCTGATTCCTCCCCCTTTGACATCAATGGAAAAGACTCACCCTGATGAAATTACTTCCTCTAATGATATGACTTTCTCCCTGTTTGTCAACTTGAAGAAGATGACGATCATCGTGGACCTCTCTTCCTTTAACTTCTCTTCTCCCCCTGACCAATTATCTTCCTTTGATGGTTTCTACAATACACTGGCTTGCTCTCTCTAATTGTTTATTTCCCTTTGTCATGCTATGATCCTCATGACTTGACACATCCTTTTATGCAATCTTATCCATGACTTTGTCAACTGAAGTTGTTACTTCATTGAAGTTATCCATGATGTTGAAAGTTTTTATGACTACTTGTGCTATCTATCATCTGTTATCCACTAACCAGGAAAATAATATATCTTTGAAGGTATTATCATTGCTGCATACACTCCCTTTATTCAACATTCATGGACAAGGAGTCTTCAACTGTAATATTTAGAGCAAGGTACAAACCAACTTTGCAGTTGGATCATCTTGAACCTTGACATCTGTCATGGAACCATCACAACGTTCTAACTTCACAAATCCCGAGATCATAATTACTGTGACATATTTATTCTTTTGATTTTCTTGTTGATGATTTCTTCTCCAAACTTTCTTGTACCTAATATTTGAATTCTCTTTCTTGGAGGGCTCCATCTTGTGTCTACAATCACGAGCAATATTCCATAGTGATGGCACTGGAGACATTCTAAATTGTTATGAAAATTTCCCTTTGATCTTGCAAGCCTACTTTTGGGGTTCTGATAATGTTATTGATAACCAACCTTGTTATACATATTGTAATCCCTATCCATATGCCCAAATTTAGGACATGAAAAGTAATAACCATTAAACATGCTAAGGTTCCTGGATGAGATGGCTTGTCTAGAAGGTCTTATGAGAATGTTCCTTCCTGGAGGGGGTATATACCTTTGACATTACTTCCTAGAGCTACAATATTTACAAATTTCTTGTTTCCTTGATTTGACCTTTGAAGAAACTTGTTGTCTTTTCTCTGTGGGATCTTGGATCTTTCCTCTCCTTTAGATGATGATTCTCCAGAATAACTAATAACTGTTTTGATACATGGAGATCTTTGGAAACTGAGAATATCATCCAACGTTTATTTGTTTTTCATCCTTTTGTTTAGCATGTCAACTTCCACTCTTAAGGATAGAATTTCCTCTTCTCGTTTCATGCAATATTCTTCCTTCTTCTAAATTTGACACTTTTGTTCTTCTTCGATTCTCTTGGCCTCTTCAAGTCGCAACTTTAGACAATGTTATCTTCTTTCAACTAGTGACAAAGGTCTTCTTCAACCTTAGACTTTTCTTTGAGATGACTCGTTAGATGAGTAGTTCCTTGTTCCTTTTTATTAATGATATGATCATTCTTATCAACATATTGAATCTATTCCTTAAGCTTATTAATCTCTGCTATAGCTACATCAAGTTCCTCATGGCTTTAATCGACTTCTTCCTTGAGCTTATGATTTTATTTGTAAAAACCCCGCTTTAAAGTTTCATGTAATAAAGGATAATAAAGGAAAAATAAGACCAAGGTCATGGGACATGTATTCCAAGTTGAATGTTTGGCAAAACACTGTAGTGGGTATCACTTTTGGTTTATTAATGACTATGGAAATTGCAAAAGGCATTGGAAAAGGAAAAGAGGCAATAATTGGAATCTAATTATGAAAATAAATGAAAATAGGAGAAAAGGAAGGTGAAGAGACACAAATTTTCATGCTAAGGAAATAGAAAGAAAATGAAGAAAATAGAGACATCAATAATAAAATTCATTAGAGAATCTTCACAGCCTTTTGTTGATTTACCTTTTTTTAGTTTTGGCGTGAGAATAGTGTGTGTGTGAGAGAGAGAGAGAGAGATCTCCAAGAGGAGAAAGCAAGCAAAGGGAAAGCAAAAGAAAATGAAAGGAAAACAAGGAGGAGGTTTGATCAACAACTTCAGTAGGAGGACTTTGCAGGTAATAGGTTGCATGTGTGATTTCCTAGCTGAAGTGTGAATGCATGGTTCATGCATTTGTTTATTTGTTTCACTTGTTGTCACTGACATGGGTTTTTCCTAGTTTGACAATGGTTTCATCTTTGCCTTTAGAAGGTTTTGGAACTAGGTGAGGTGGTCTCAACGAAATTCCCAAGGGTTGGGGGTGGAGATAGTTTTCTCTGGGAAGCCCTTGATAGGTGGGTGGAGACAGGCAAATTCCTCAACATATGGTGAAGAAATCTAAGGAATCCAAGCTTGGTTTGGTTTTGTGATCTTTGGACTAGTGTGGGTGAGATCACAGTAGTTTAAGGTTGGAGGTGGTTTAACCTCTAGATTCCCTTGGTTTTTTATGTCTTGGTTTATCTCATGAGATCCCACATTCATTCTTGGAATATGGTATTGGAGTGATTGGATGAAAGAAAGATTTAGTTCAACCCAATCTATGGTTGGGTGGTACGTGGAAGTTCTTGACTTGGTTAGCTTTTGCATAAGTTAATAAGAGTTATTTTTTTATTGTAATCTATGAGTACTTATTATTATGTTGATTTCATGTTTGTTTTGTCATGGTTAATATTTTGGTTATACGTTGGTTATAAACACGGTTCTATGTTGTGCTCTAGATATGGCTCTTGTTATGCTTTGATAAGTTATTGAATGGTTGATGAATTTATGGACTAACTAATGTGTTGCAGCTACTTGGGAGGGAATTAGCCCTTCTTGATGATTTTCAGCTAAAGTTTAGAGATTTACACTCAGATATGCATTCATGACCTGTAGCTTACATGTTTAGCATACATTTGACGAAATGTCTAGTGTGTTCTAGGTAGTCTGGGTCAAGTTTCTAATTCAAGTTTGAAGGTTTAGCATTGTTACTATGTCAAATATGATTATGGAAAGTTACAGGAAGTTACGGGAAGTGCTCTAGAGGCTAGCTTCGAAAATTTTCTCAAATCTCGAGATTGCAAGCACTGAACTGAGGAATTTAGGTCATAATCACATCGAGGCAAACCCATGTGAGTGGTTGGAGGCCTATAACCACACCCTTGCCTTGTTCTGCATGTGGTTCGGGTGTTAAGTTAGTGAAAAGGGATCCATCTCAAGGATTCACCACCTAGGTTAGTTTGCAGCCTTTGAGTGGTCTGTGGTCTCTGAGGGGTGTAAGTAAAGTTGTTGGTCTATCATCCCCACTTCCATAACTGGAACTTGGAGGTCGGGTCATGTCATAGTAGCACTATGATTCACATTTACCCAAAGGTCTTGTAAAAGCGGGTAAATGTGGGGAGGGGTGGTTACAAATTGGTATCAAAGATTCGAGGTTCAAATACTTCGATTGGATGGGAAGGATGTGATTGTTATGCATGCATATCAATCGTATGCATGCATTGCAGTGGTTATGGTTGTCATGTATATAGTCGGTGTTGTAGTTTGTGGCATCATGCATGATGTCGATAGGTTGATATGTTGGTGTCATTATATGTATACATGTATATCTGATATGGACTAATTTGTGCATACAATATAGCCTCCCCTAAACTTCACTAAGGTATGTTTGATCATGTTTTCTATTTGGTTTATCTAACATGGTATGTTTGTAGGAAGAAGAACATCAGAGATGATGAGAAAAATGGTGGATTACAGTTCACGTGGCTCTCCTTATAGCTCATCTGAGCAGTGATGAAATGAGTACTCTTCTGATATAACAGATACCATCAGAAGCTTAAAGACATAAATCAGAAGTTGCAAGGAAGATAATGATATGATGATTCATACATAGGAAAGGATTTCCAGGGCTCATGAAAAGCAAGAAGAGGTCAATGTAGCCAACCTTCAAAGTTTATCATATTTGCAAAGATAGAGATAACCAAGGATAAGTTATGGATGGAAGGAAAGGAGTAATGGGGCATATGGTAGCAGGTCTCGATAAGGGAACAAGTTGGATAAGGATGACAAAGTTATAGGTGGCAGATGGATGGATACACCTGATGGGAGAGGTAGTGGTTATGGGTTATATTCTAGTTCTAGTCCAGATAGACATCATGGTCATCATCACTATCATCCTTACATGAGGAGTGAAAGGGGATAATTTCTAGATGAGTTCAAGAAAGCCAAGCCTCCTACATTTGATAGAGAGTTAAAGAAACTGAAATATGTAGAAGCATGGATACTTAGGATGAAGACATTCTTTGAGATGCATGATTACACAGAGAATATTAAAGTTGGGATAGTTATTTTCAGTCTCAAAGGAAAGGCAAGTATTTGGTGGGAAGATGTGAAGCGTGTTAGAGGTGTTAGGATGGAGGAGTTGAGTTAGCAAAAGTCTCTTCAGGAAGAAGTACTCGTCCATGAGATATTATGATGCAAAAGTTAAGGAGTTCTATGAGCTAAAGATGGGGGATATGACAAACAAAGAGTACATGACTAAGTTTCTAGACCAAGAGGAGCTCCTTGAGGATTGGATCATGTGTCAAGATGTCACCTCGATATTATGGGCCTTTTGAGATCATTGAGAGGATTGGACCAGTGACCTACAGACCATGACTTCCACCAACAATGAAAGCCCATGATGTTTTCCATATTTCATTGCTTAAGAGATATGTGCAGGATGTGATCATGTGATTGTCTCATCTCTATTGCAGGTGGGACTAGAGGGAGAATTCTAGTCATAACCATAATTCATATTGCAACATAAACAACTAATGCTTTGGAACCAAGAAATTGAGCAAGTTAAAATGTATTGGAAGCACTTTGGGTGCGATGAAGCTACATGGGAGATGGCTTATCAAATGCAGGCTTTGTATCCTTCTTTATTTGCTAGTTCAAGAAAATGATTTTTTGTTATATGTATCTATGTATGGTTTTAATTACTGTGATGAGTTGGGTTATAAAGCTCCAATAAGCAGTATGTTTAGTTTTTTTCAGCGGATGTCATTGTAAATACTGCATCAAGCTATGTTATAAAACTCCATGGGTAGTATGTTTTGTTTTCAAGAGTTTTTTGGTCATAGGTGTCATCAAACACTAAGGATGGTGTTCCCTTAAGGGGGAGGGGTTTGTAACAACTCCAGGTTAAAGTTTCATGTAATAAAGGATAATAAACACACAAAAAAAAGACCAAGGTCATGGGATACATATTCCAATCTAAATGTTGAGAAAATCACTATAGTGGGTATCAATTATGGTTTATTAATGGTTATGGAAATTGGTAAAGGCAATAATTGGAATTTAATTATGAAAATAAAGGAAAATAGGAGAAAATTAATGTAAAGACACACAAATTTGCATGCTAAGAAAATTAGAAGGAAAATTAAGGAAAATGGAGAAAATAGAGACATCAATAATAAAAAGGCATCATAGAATTAGTTCACAATTTTTTGTTGGTTTAGCTTTTGTTAGTTTTGGATTGAAAATAGTGCGAGAGAGAAAGAGCTCCAAGATGAGAAAGAAAACAAGCAAGCAAAGGAAAAGCAAAAGAAAAGTAAAGGAAAGAAAGGAGGAAGTTGGATCAACAACATCAGCAGGAGGAGTTTTCAGGTAATAGGTTGCATGTGTGATTTCCTAGCTGAGGTGTGAATGCATGGTTCATGAATTTGTTTTTTTGGTTCATTTGATATCATTAGCATGGGTTTTTCTTGGTTTGGCAATGGTTTCAACCTTGCCTTACCATTTCTTGGGTAGTCATTGTGTGATGGTATCCATTTATTGGTTGAGATTTGGATTATTATAAAGTTTTGGAACTCGGTGAGGTGGTCTCAGAAAAATTCCCAAGGGTTGGGGGTGGAGATGTTTTTCTCCGAGAATCCCTTGACAGGTGGGTGGAGACAAGAAAATTCCTTAAGGTATGATGTGAAATTCTGAGGTATCCAAAATCTTGGTTTTGTTTTGTGATCTTAGGACCAATTTAGGTGAGATCAAAGTAGTTTGAGGGTGGATGTGGTTCATCCTCTAGATTCCCTTGGTTTTTTATTTCTTGGTTTATCCCATGAGATCCCACATTCATGCTTGGAATATGCCACGCGTGTGATTGAATGAAAGAGATATTTGGTTCATCCCAAACTATGGTTGGGTGGTACGTGGAAGTCCCTAACTTGGTTGGCTTTTGCATAAGTTAATAAAATCAATTTTCCTATTTTAATATATGAGTACTTGTACTTGTTATTATGTTGATTTGATGGTTGTTATGTCGTGGTTAATATTCTAGTTATATGATTTTAATAAGCATGATTCTATGATGTGCTCTAGTTATGGCTCTTGTTATGCTTTGATAATTTATTGAGTGGTTGATGAATGCATGGACTAACTAGTGTGTTGCAACTACTTGCAAGGGCATTAGACCTTATCGGTGATTTTTGGATAAATTTCAAATATTTACACTCAGATATGCATTCCTGACGTATAACTTACATGTTTACCATACGTTTGACAAAATTTCTAGTGTGTTATAAGCAGTATAGGTCAAGTTTTTGAATCAAGTATGAAGGTTTAACCTTGTTGCTATGTCGAATATGATAATGGAAAGTTACATGAAGTTTTGGGCAGTGGTCTGGAGGACCTAGAAAAGTGGCTCGGATCTCGGGACCATAGGCATTGAACTGAAGAATTTAGTTCATAACTAGATGGAGGAAAGCCTATGTGTGCAATTGGAGGACTATAACTGCACCCTTTCTTTGTTGTGTGTGCGGATGGGGTGTTAAGTTAGTGAAAAGGGGTCCATCTCAGGGATTGATCACCTGAGTTGGTTTGTAGCCTTCTAAGTGGTTTTTGGTCTCTGAAGGGTGTCAGTAAAGTTGTCAGTTTGTTGGCCCCGCTTCCATAACTGGAACTTGGAGGTCGGGTCATGTCATAGTAGCACTCTGCTTCACATTTACCCGAAGAACTTGTAAAATCAGGTAAATGTGGGGAGGTATGGTTACATTCTCACTATGTGTTATTCAACTCTTTTAAAGCAATGATTAATGCCTTTTCCTTATCTACTTCCTCTTATTTGTCTTCTTCCTCATTGTTAGAATCTTCCATATGAGAATATGCTTGACTTGAAGAATGATCATCACCATGTTTGTCTTGACCAACATGGTCTTTGTTGGAAAATGTAACTAGTTTTAGTCTTCATAATTTGCAATGTACTCAAATCATTACAAGAAAAAGAATAAAGAAAAAAAAATTATTTATAAGCATGGGTTTCATGCTTCTAGGGTTTTTCATGTCAAAATAATATTTTTCTTGAGTCAAAGGAGTCCTTATCAATTGTATAAGATCCTATTCGGAAAGTTGTAACATATAAAAGATATTTATTTTGAGTCTAGAAATTCCTATGAGCCTCCAAGCACAAGTGATCCTACTAGCAAGAAGTTTCCCTAAAGAGGGGTATTCGACCTCCACAAATGCATATATATAGAAGTTGTTTGACCTCATTTGGACACCATTCAATCTGTACTACAAAAATTTTGATCTCAAGCAAGAAATCAAGAATGAAGAAGAGCGAAGGTCTAGGAGAAAGAAGCAACTCAAGAAGAAATCGAATTTCTGATTTTTGGACATATTTTCTCACACGTGCAAAGGGACTAGGGTTGCTACAGTTGTTATAGGGTTGAATATTGTAAGTCAATATTGCAGACTTGGAAGGAAGGTTGAAACCTTGTTTTGACATAGTTTTGATTCTTGTTGACTTGGGAGACTTTGACTAGTTTGAAGAAGGATCTCTTGGAGAGCTTACACTTGAAAGTAAGTTAGGGTTTCTATAGTCTAGAAGTTGAAATTAAAAATTTGAAGTAGAGGGTTGAAATTCCAAAGTAAATATATTAAAAACCAAATGGGAGGAAGAGGGTAAATATATTAAAACCAATCTAATAATTCATCTTTGGAAGGTTTATCTTTAATTTTAAGTCTCAACCAATTTAAATGAAATCAAATGGAATAATCAATAAAATATTAATTTTTGAACCTTCGTAAATTCTTAAAATCGTCACATACATGTTCATAGACATAGCTATCAAATTTACAAAGAAACATTGTAATAAATTGATCCCAACTGTGAATTGAGGCAACTAGAAGCGATTGATACCAGCTTTTGGCTTTTGCCAAGAATGTAAGAGTAAAAATCTTGCATAAAATATCCTCATTAATATCATGAAAAAGTAGGATTTGAAAATTTTTGAATGAATTGTAAAGCATGATTAAATGCGTAAGTATTCCCCTTACAGTTAAACTTTACCTGAAACAAAAGCCTTACCACTTTTGGTGGAGTATTAGCAGATGCATGTTTAGAAATACAACTCCAAATTGGAATTTTAAGAGGAGCCATTGTGATTAAAATAAAAATTTAAAATACAAAAACTCCAATAGACAACAAGGTTCAGGCCCTCCATCTAGCGACAAAATGTTGAAGGCTCGAAATTCTCTGCCTACCACAATATAAGGGAGACCACCTGATCTGGACCTTAAAGCAACTCCTTCTCCGTTGAGATGGTGGTTCCGACTAGTTTAACTAGGTCCAGATACCTTTTCTCTATCTCTACATGGCTTAAAGTATAACTTTCATCTACCAATAGAGAAGAGACATCAGATCATCCCTCTTGTTGATCAGGGAAGAAAGTGATCCTTAAGTTGATCTGGGGTTTAGCCAAGCCACAACTAAAGTTTGCCTCTTTGGGAAGAGGACTTCTAGAAATATAGAATTAAATATGAATGCTAAATTTTCCTAAAATACAAGCAAAAGGAAATAATTCTTAAGCTTATCTCAATTAGGTAATTATAAATCTATCCCAACCGAGAGAAAGATATTTAAATGATTGGGATTTAAATATGTCTGACTTGTAATGAATATCAAGCTAAAGAAGTAGTTCAATTAATTGACCTTATGAATACCAAAACACATTATGTTCAAAGACCTCTTAACTGAGATAATCAATCAACAACATTTAAGAAGTAGTTCACAAAATGATATTGATTGTTAAATCAGTAATTCAAATAATTAAACAATAATATAAGGAAATAGTTCACAGAATATTATTTTTTGTTAAATCAGTATTAAAAACAAATTTCTAAGTAAATAGTTACTCAAAAATCAAAATTCAAACCCACAAGAGCGGAGATAAATAATAGCATATAATTGAGATAAATTACTTATACTGACAATAGTGCACAAATATGAATAAAATGACACATTTATGTCATTATAAAATGAAACCGGTCTTTAAACAATAGTATTATAATACCAATTTATTGAATTTGTTTCTCTTGCTCTGGTCTCCAACAGTGATTTACAATACTTTGAACTTCTGCTTTTAAAACAAGAACTGTAGTGATTCAAGCTCTGTTCATCATAAATAATTCAGAATGCAAAAGAAAAATCTTCAATAATCCCTGGATCTGAGTTTGATCATCTCTCTACCTGGAACCTGGAACCCTTATTATAGTAGTGCTTTTAGAATTACAAAGTTGCAGAAGAGAGAAGCCCCTATTCCCTTCTACAGTCTCTTATATATAATATTTCAAAAAACAATCCCACTAAGAAATTTTGTTGAAGAATAAATATGTTGCATCAATTGTCATTGGACCAAAAACTCATTCTTCTCTTGTTGGAACCTTCTCATTGATTGAGATCTTCTTCCTTTAATCTTTTCAAGTGTTTCCCTGCAAAAACCAATCAAAAATAATTTCAAATGCAAACATAAAATCAAAATACGAAATCTGGGATTAAAACATATCTAATCAAATTTAATTAAATAAATAATTTAAAAAGAAATCAGAGCTTTCTATTGATGCATGTGAGGATTTAATTGGCCAAGGAAAACATAAACCAATGTATCTGCACTCAGAATAAGTTTTGAACAAATGAGAATGCAGAAAATAAAACTCAGAAAATTGATTTTGTTTAAAAATTCAGAGCTTGATATTTTGCCTTATTTTAGACTCATTAAATAATCAAATCCGGTTTTGAAACTACTTTAGAAATAATCTTCGTGATTTTATCTATCCAATAGCCATTATGGGTCTCATTTGGAAAAGAAAAACTCAATTTATGAGCCTCCAAAGTTAATGAGTCAAAACTATCAGAATTCTGGAAATTTTGTTGCCTAAGTTAAAAATCAGAGAATTTTAGTTACAGTTTAATCCTAAATTAAATTTTAGTTATTAATTAATTAATACTAATTAATTGTAATTAGAAACTTTAATTAATTAATTTTAGAAAAATCAGAGAATTTTAGTTACAATCTAGTCTTAAATTAAATTTCAATTATTAATTAATTAATACTATTTTTTTGTAAGCTTGGTAGGTTTTTCCGGTTTTCGGGTTTACATGTCCATTATTCACCCCACTACAGGAGAGGATAGCACAAGATTCGAATTCAAGAGCTCTGGCTCAATGAGATTTCATTCCACTACCATCGCCACTTAAAATACCCTAAACAGACTTAATTAATTATTACTAATTAATTGTAATTAAAAACTTTAATTAATTATTTTCAAAAATTAATTAAAAATTAAATTAAATAAAAAATAATAATAACAATTAATTAAAATATTATTATATTATTATATAATATTTATAATTATAATTATTATTATAATATAATATTATAATAATAATATAATACTATATTTATATTACCATAAGCATCTATATGAATTCGAAACAAACAAGAAGTGACGTGAGGAGGAATGGAGGGTGAGTGGACTTAATAACGGGAGGTGACTTATGGAGGGATAAGGAGTGAGTGTAGAGTGAGGTGGAGGGGGAGTGTGATGTGAGCCTCGAAGTTATAAGGAGCCCACAAATGAAAATTTTATGTTAAAATTTTATTTTTTTTGGCATAATTTTAAAATTGTAGGAATTAAATGATGTATTGAATAAAATTGCGATATGTGATTTGCGAGGTCGGAAAATTTTGCATTTTTTTTTTTTGCATTGCACTTTTTATTTTCCTTTTTTTAAATTGGTTTTTTTTTTTTTTTTTTAATTTTGGGACTTTAGAAAAGAAGATTTGATGAAAAGTGGGGCCCACGTGAAATTAAAAATTTTTCAAATTGAATTACAATCACTTTGTAATTTTGAAATTTTGGGTTAGAAATTTGTTTTAAAATAATAAATTGGAGCAAATTATCGAGATCCCAAAACACGTTTTTCAAATGGAGTAAAATTTTACTGGGTCATTTTGTAAAATCGTTAGTGAAAAAACATTAAAAATTAACTAAGAGTTAATATTTACAATGAATGATTAATTATAATTCTTTCTCATAGTAAGTTTAAATGTTTATAGAGCATTTATGTTGGGAAAAAGTTGAGCCGACAGTAGAGAGTTACAAAGAGCTAGGGTTACAAGCTTCTGCAAGCATTGAACTCCATGGAGGGGTGCAAAGGGGGGAGCTTCACTCCCTCCTACAGTCAAGTCGTAGCCAGCCGAGGTAAGAAATTGATAGAAACTACCAGAGGCCCTTCAAGAGAAGGGAAAATGAACATTGAAGAAGAATAGGATTTGACCAATACAAGAGAGGACAATAGAACAAAAGAAAATGAGGAAGAAGACAAGAAAAATGAAGCAAAAAACAAAACACAAAAGGGGCCATGTAAACCTAAGGCTGAGGTCACACCTAGAGTAGTTTTAAATGATCCTGCTCTGCGGGCTCACAGGGACCACATGCGGACCTATGCTATCATTTGTAAATTCATGGGATTATGGCTCACAGAAAAGGCGTTACAATCTTGGATTAAATACCACGGGAAACCGAAAGGAGGCATAGACCTCCATCTTGGGTCAAAGGGTTTCTTCATTGTGGTCTTTACAAATATTAAGGACAAAGACAGGGTTTTTGAAGGAGGACCCTACTTCTATGTAGCTGCAAGCCTCTACATGCGGCTTTGGATGATGAATTTTGTCCCGAAGCGAGAGACTTTCACTTCGGTCCCGGTCTGGGTAAGACTCTATTCCCTACCTCTATATTATTGACAAACTGAATCTTTATCTGCCATAAGAAACAAATTAGGGTGTTTTGTCAAAGCATCTAAAGCCACTAAAAGGGGCAAATATACTTCCTTCGCACGAATATGTGTAGAGATGGATCTCTCTGGAGCTCTACCAGATGAGGTCATCTTGGAAGTTTTTGATGAAGAATGGGTGCAAACAGTAGATTATGAACATATTCCTTTCAGATGTTGCAGGTGCCATGAGCATGGACACCTATTTAGAAACTGCCCTCTCAATAAAATAGAGAAAAATAGTAAAACTATCACAGTGAAAGACACTAAAAACTTTCACAAAGTGGGATATAGAGGAAAAGGGGACAAAAGGGGGCCAAAGAAACATCAAACAGAAGGGCAATAGGCCAATCTGAACAGGTTCCAAGTACTAGAAGAAGAGGAAGAGACAATAAAGGTAGATCGAATAATGGAAGGTAGCCCAGGGGAGAAGGAGAAAGAAGAAAATAGTGGGCAAACACAAGATATTAATAAACAGAAAGAGACTACGGTAAGTGATGGAGAACTGGAAATGGACCAAGAAATGACCCAGAGTGAGATGGAGATGCAGGATCATAAAGTACATGATATTCTTGATAGAGAACACCTAAATCTGGAAGGGTTCTTGAAACAGGGGACAGTGGGAGGGGTAGACTCACTACCACAATAAGAGTTTAATAGAGTACAACAACTGTTCCTATGGAAAACTCAGGCTAAAGGGTTGGAAAGGCAAAGAAACAATGAAAGGCAGGGCAACGAAGGTGTGAAAACTATGAAAATCAGACCAGGATTAGCTCCCAGAAATCTAGGAAGGAAAAGAGGTAGAAAAAAGCAGAATGAGTTATTGATGGAATGTGGAAAGCTAATGATAGATTCAGGTAAGATGAAAGATCTAACCAACTACTCCTTTACAAATCTTTCATAATGAAGTTCACATCTTGGAATATCAGAGGTCTAGGAAGTAAAAGAAAACAAAGAATACTTAGCAATAGAACGAAACAAGAAGCTCCGGATATGATCTTTATCCAGGAACCTAAATATTCCATTCAAAAAATAAAAGAAATACACAGTAAATGGATCAATAAATATGAGTTTCTAAAAGTCGAAGCAGATAAAACAGCAGGAGGTATACTTACTCTTTGGAACCCCCAAAAGATTGGCATAATAGATGCTGAGGCATCTAGGAATTATTTATCAATGGTTATTCAGCCTGTGGGAGATAGGGAAACTTGTTTGATTACAAATTTTTATGGCCCCCAAAGACCAGATGATAAACTCAGGGTTCTAGATTCTATTGTGGAACTAAGAGATAGACATGCAAGATTACCATGGATCATGGGTGGGGACTTCAGCATAATCAAATCACTATCGAAGAAAAAAAGTGGAACCGGAACTTTAAGCAAAGACTCTATAGCATTTCAAACTTTTCTAGAAAATATGAAGCTAGTTGACACTGATATGAGTAATTGCCTCTTTACATGGAACAATAAGAGAGGAGGAAAGTCTCAAGTAGCCTCAAAGTTAGACATATTCATAATCTTAGAGGACCTTATGCTCACAGATAAGGAAATGACAGTGAGAATTCTCCCCTTGGGAGACTCAGACCATTGGCCTATACAAATTGAGGTTTAGGGTATTGGCACCCCCAAGAATAAACCTTTTAGATTTGAGAATATCTGGCTCACCCACCCAGATTTTATCAACAACATTGCAAAATGGTGGACAAGATATTTGCATATTCAGGGTACAATAATGTTTCTGCTACACAAAAGACTAAAACACATCAGGCTTAGACTCAAAGATTGGAACAAGAATGAATTTGGTAATATCTTTGAAGTGAAAAATGCTATTGAAGGTAAAATGCAGGAACTCAATCAAGTCCTTATCACAAATGGCTTTGATAGAGTCAGAAATGATCAAGTCACCAAGCATCATCAAGACTAGAAGAACTTATGTAAACAAGAGGAGATATTTTGGAGACAAAAATCAAGAGTTCAATGGCTAAATGAAGGGGAGCGAAACACTAGGTTTTTCCACAGATCCACCATGGCGAATAGATCTCTTAACAGGATCTCATCAATCAAGGATGCCGGAGGTCAACTACTCAATACCCATGAAGATATAGAAGTTATGTTGGTTCAACACTTTAGAAGTATCGCAGAGGATACCATTTTAGACAGAGCTCATTTTATTAGGGACTTAACAAGGTAGATACCTATGCTAGTAACAAGAAAGGATAATTTCAATCTCAATAGGCCAGTGACTAAAGAGGAGGATAGTGAGGTCATTAAAGAAATGCAGAATGGTAAAGCGCTAGGCCCTGATGGTTTCAATGTGGATTTCTTTAAAGCTTGTTGGAACATTGTCAAGCAAGATATTATGAATGTCGTGGAGGATTCCAGGATGAATAGAACCATTTTGAAGGTGCTCAATACATCCTTCATCTCTTTGATCCCCAAACAGGACATTGCTCAGACTCCAGACAAATTTAGACCCATAGCTTTGTGCAATGTGGTGTACAAGATAATATCCAAAGTTATTGCCAATAGACTCAAACCCCTTCTTCCTACTCTAGTTTCTACGGAGCAATCAAGATATGTGGAGGGTAGACAAATTCTCAATAACATCATTCAAGCACATGAGGTGGTTCATTCATTGTTAAGCAATCGGAAGGTGAGAATGATTATGCAATTGGACGTAGCCAAAGCTTATGAAAAGTTGAATTGGACCCATATCAAGAAGGTCCTTCTAGCCTTTGGATTTGACCATAACTGGGTAAGATGGGATATGGCCTTGGTAACTTCTTTTAGCCTTTCAATTCTGGTTAATGGTTTTCCTTCCAAGACTTTTACTCCTTCAAGAGGCCTCAGGCAGGGAGATCCACTCTCCCCCTCTCTTTATCCTCATGATGGAAGGACTTGGTCGATCTATCAAGCATGCTAAAAAAGTGGGTAACATCAAGGGTCTCCAACTCTCTGAGACTGGCCAGGCTTTGACCCATCAACAATTTGTTGATGACACCATGCTGCAGAGCATCCCAACAGTCAAAGAAGCACTAGCTTATAAACAAATCTTGTGTGGCTTTGCCATGGCTACAAGTATGGAGGTAAATCTCTCCAAATCTAAGATTTTCTTCTTTAACACTAATATTGCTATCCAGAGGAATATCTCCAGAATTCTGGGCTTCCAAAGGGATTTCCTTCCTCCCAAATACTTGGGAGTTCCTCTAACTAATAAACCTTTGCACAAGAGCATTTGGGAGCCGGTGATTAAAAAGATGTAGGATAAAACTCGGAAATGGACCATTAGATCTTTAAACTTGGCAGGCTGGTTGGTGCTTACAAAAGCTGTACTTCAATTAATCCCAGTCAACATGCTTTCAGCCCTTCTAGCTCCAAAAGGAGTTTTGCAACAATTTAGAACCATTCAAAGAGACTTTCTTTGGAGTAAGGGGGAGGAGAGAAAGAAATGGGCCTTGGTAGCCTGGGATAAGATTTGCAAACCTAAAAACTACGGAGGTCTTGGACTGGATGATCCGGAAGTGCTAAGAAAAGTTTTAGGGGAAAAATTATCGTGGCATTGGGTAAAATATCCAAAGGCTCAGTGGGCTTGTATTTGGAAAGAAAAATACGCCAGAAATTGGCAAGATAATGATCACATAAGGATGAATGGCATCATAAAAGGCTCCTACATCTGGAATATAACCTAGGATAATAGAGGCTTAGTGCAAAAAAATAGCTTCTAGGAAATCATAGAGGGAGATCTTGCTTTGTTTTGGGAGGATAAATGGAAACAAGAACCTACACTGCTAAGAGAGGACTTTGTGGACCTTAAGAAAGATATTGATACCAAAGGGTTACTTAAGGTAAAATATTTTTGGGATCAAACCAATAGTGAAGGAAAATGGAGAACCTGGAAGAATATGGAATACAAGGATGATAGCCCCTTGAAAGCAAAAGCTGATGCACTTCTAACAACGTTAGACCAAAGGAAAATTCTGGTTTCAGAGGGGCATGACCAACTTAGATGGGGCAACAATAATGAAGGTACCTTCAATCTTAAGGAGGCAAAGCACATAATGCTGGAGCTGGATTCCAATGAACCGGAAAAGGTTTGGCAGAACCTATGGAGGCACCAAGGATGGATGAAAATCAAAATTTTCATGTGGTTGGTACATTATAAGAAAATTTTTGACTTGGGAAAACATTTAGAAGAGGGGTGTTCTTGGACCTTCTAGATGCCATCTTTGTTAATCCCAAGAGAAAACGATGGAGCACCTTCTCAATAATTGCATTTTCACCTCCAGGTTGTGGTATACTTTCGCCACAATTTTCAAACAGACAGACAGGGACAAAGGAAGCATTATCAACACCCTTAATAATTGGAGAAGAAACTTCTCTGATTATGAAATTCTTCACTCATCTTGGGCTTTAACTCCAAGCTTCATAATATGGAATGCCTGGAAAGAAAGGAACTACAAAATCTTCAAAAATGAAAAAAGTTCCTCCCAGCGCATTGCGCAAATCTTAAGACAGCTTAAGGAGACGGTGGGAACTTTAGTGCGAACCTCCCCAAAGAATCCACCTTCAGAAGCTGAAATGCAGATACTTCTTCAGTTGGGTATGCAGGGGCTTATACCACAAGGCATGGACATGAAGGTGAAGAAACTGGTAAATAAGCCAAACTGCTCGCATCCTCCCCCTCAGGGTTTTTTGAAATGCAACATTGATGGGGCCTCAAAAGGTAACCCGGGTATTGTTGGTTTTGGAGGGGTGTTAAGGGATGAAAATGGTTGCATCCTTTTTATTTTTCATTGCCATTTGGGAAGAGTACAAACAATATGGTGGAATTAATGGCACTTGAGCAATGTTTAGAAATCCTAAAGCAAGACAATCTCCAAAATATAATAATTGAAGTTGATTATGAGTTAATCATTAACTCGGTCAAGAGAATCTACTGTGGCACGGAGCTGAAAAAAGTCTCAAGACACTGGAGGCTACTTCAGGTCTTTCAAAGGATTCAGTTTCACCTTCTATGCTTACGTACCGTGAGTTTTACTCATGTGCGAAGGATGACAAATAAATTGGCAAACATTCTAGCCAATCAAGGGGTGCTCTGCACCAAAAGCAAGGTCAAGTTGAGTTGGCAAGAGATGCCTCAGAATAGATTGAGGGAGCATTGTCTCAATCAGGCAGATGAGGACAAAATTTTATTTCGAAACAGAGACACAGAGACGGGGTCTAGTTGATTCTGATTCAATATGAAGTGTTATTTCAGAAGTGATGTTACAATTGGGATGCAGGTCTTTGTCTGCCTCCTCAGCCCAGGTAAGTGCAAACCTAAAAGTCTTAAGTGGAAGTTGCTCAACAGACAGTGGTTCTTGGATGAACGAACGGAGAACATCAAGAATGGTAAGAAGATTTTCATTTTCCTTTGGTTCAAGTGCTTGAGGAGTTGGGATGGTGCGAGGGACCGGAGTCCCGACTTTCTCAGCAGACTCAAAACCCCCTGCATTACTTCCCATGGTGTTAATACCGCGCTCGGGGTGGTTTCTGGTTTATTGCATGCACTCAAAGCCGAGAGCGGTTTTTCAGAGTTGCGAGCGATTCCAGTCACCACACAACACGTGGCCAAGGTTGGGGAGAGAATACCATCCTCATCGCGCGGTAATTCTCTGTGCTTTTGGTTCATGCGATATGATCCTCCGCCGTTGGATCAAGCGAGGAGAATCAACGGTCAGGGAACAACATGCATGTTGGTGAGTCCGGGGCTTTTATCGCACAGTGCATCACAAGGTGATCGTGCGGTAATTCTCTATGCTTTTGGTTCACGCGATATGATCCTCTACCATTAGATCAAGCGAGGAGAGTCAACGGTTAGGGAACAGCGTGCTTATTGGTGGGTCTGAGTATTTTATGGTGCATGTTGGTGGGTCCGGGTCTTTTGGCCATTTATGTATTGTTTATTTTGGATTTGAGTTACTTCGGGTCTATTGTTTGGGTCTTTAGGACCTAGTTGGCGGTTTTTTTTTATTTTGGTAAGGCTTTTACCTAGGGCTAAAAGGTTTATACTATGGTTGTTTGTATTTTATGTAATTTTACCCTTTGAACATTATGAATAGAAGGCACGACTTTTGCATTAGCAAAAAAAATAATATTTACAATGAATGACTATTGAACTTAATTAGTTACAAAAATTGAAATATTATACATTTATTTACATTTTTTAGTCAAGACAAGAAAATGATCAAACTTCAAAGCAGTACCATTTACAAACCGGTTGACTAAATGAGATGAAACAAGTATCAATGGAAATCTAGTGAAAAGTCGAATTTAATGAAATAATCAAAGCAGAAATCTGACGAAAGTGATAAAGGCAAAATCGTAAGACAATTAATTTAAATGAAAATCATAAAAAGGGTTTTCTCCAAAAATTAATGGAAAGGGTCCCCATTATTTAAAGTAATGGAGGGTGTTGGGCTTTCCATTCAACAATGGTGACACACTGGAAAGAACCAGTTATATCTGGTTAAAGATAATGAACTTTAATTTACCCAAAGGTTAAAAATAATGGAAATCAAGAAATCGTCTAACAGTAAAATATTTCCATAGGTCACACATAAATAGATTAAGTAATATGAGCTTGCAAAGATAAGTACTCAGAGAAGGCTCAAGTAAAAGCCATGAATCCAAATTTGGGGAAATTTGTTTTAAAACTACCTCATATGAAAAACATAAGAAGGTATAGATATGAGTTTTTTATAAAGCATATATACATTTTATGATTGGTCTCTCACATCGCTTCGTTGCCAGCAAGCTTAAATAGTACCCCAACAAATTTGTCTTTTACGCCATACAAACCTAGTCCCACTGCTAGCAAGCATCCATAGCCCCGACAAGTTTACTTGTATTTCACATGATTCCTCTTTTAATCACTTTTTTGATAAGCGCATTTGTAAGCTTTTATTTTATGATGTATTTGAGTGAAAGTGGGGGGATGGTAATAGAGATTTATGTTAATGGACATAACATTTTCATAATGTTGACTCCAAATTCTTTCCCCGTGACTATCAATCAGAGGCTTTATAAAGTGGAGGTGTGGGAGGGATTTATTATGTTAAACTCAAATCAGTTCTTTCCTTGAAAAAGTAAACTCAGTCACTTAGTAAGGGTGTGTGTTCCTTTATCAAAAATATTTAAAGCAAGATGGTCTTATGGTTCCATAGGGATATGTCTTTAATGCTAAATGAAATTCACTAAAATAGATAAAGCTAAGAGATTTCCCATGTATGTTAATCGTTGTCAGGTGAGGAAGAAGGCATTTCACATAAATCATAACAGAGACACCAAAATCAAAACAAAACTTAAAGCAAAAGGAAAAGAGTTTCTAAACTAAAGTAAGAAAAGAAATCAGCAAGCAAAAATAATAATGAAGAAGGAAAAAGGTGAAAGAAAAATCCAAATTTAAAAGATAAACTCCAACAAGATTACTTATACAAATGTCTCAACAAAAAAGATAAAAGAAAGTAAACATATGTACATTCCTTTCTATGTTGAGATTTAAATTTTTTTATCTTGCAGAGTTATAAGAAATAAAGCTTTCAAAATGTAGAGGGTGAATAGCAGTGATGATAGATAATATGCTAATTGAGAAGTCTTTGTCTACTGCAAATTTTCTTGTTTCAAATCAAAACCCGCATAAAGCATTTTAACCATTTTTTGACAAAAGTAATGCTCAAGAAACAGATTAGGAGTTTAGAGGCTCCCCAGTTTAGTTGATTCGATTATGATCATTACTGCTTCTCTTGAGAATTTCAAAACAATCTGAACAAAAGAGAACGAACTTTAAAACTGATCTGGTAGAGGTGCGAAAGGTTCATGAAGACCTATAAAAACAGAGTTCAAGATCAGCAAAAACTAAAAGAAAACAAAATTGAACCATAAGTAAAATAATGAAAATAAATGAGAGTGGGCACATGAAACCTACCATTGGAGAATTGCATTTAAACTTACTTGAGAGGTATCATTTTCTCTAACAAAATATAACTTCTTTTTTTAATTAAAATTAAAAGCGTGAAGAAGTTTTATTGACCCAAAATCATTAGTTATTAAATTTAATCTAAAGCAAGTAGTAAACTAGAATTGTCCATTGCTTTATGTCCAAGGAATCTGAAAATAAAACAAATCTAGAGAAATGAGAATGAAAGGATGCTTCTTTATAGATTGCAGTGAGGATTGTTCTCATAGTATTATAAGTTTCATATCGACTCCATGATTTTCATAAATTGTTCATAATCAAGACCAAATCCAAGATAATGAAATACAGATGGTCCAGGTGGTCTAGGCCTCACTCGATGAGGCTTTGAAGTTTTCCGAAAGTGCCATAATCTGCAAGTTCAATGGTTTTTGGCCACGACTGACAGCTCTCCACAACTGGATCTCGAAGGTATGGAAGCCTGTCATTTCTGATGAAATTAATATCTACCCCTGTGCTAGGGGTTTCTTTATAGTAGATTTTAAAAATCATGAAAGCAGACAATGTATTCTAGATTCTGGCCCTTGGTTTTGGGAAAAATCAGGCCTATTCATGAAGCCATGGAATCCATCATTTGATCCCTCTACAGTAGTCATAACCTCAGCACCAGTTTGGGTAAGATTGCCAAGCCTACCTTTGCATCTTTGGAATCTCTTCTTGCTAAAAGCCATTGGAAATGCAATTGGGAAATTTTACTGCAGGTGTCCAGAAACAGAGGAATATGCAAAAACCACCTATGCACACATTTGTTTGGAAATGGATTTCAACGCCAGATTCCCAGCTGAAATAACCTAACAAGTAAATACTATGTGTGGAACTAGAAACTCGATTACGAAAGTGTCCTCTTCAGATGTTGATCCTGCTTTGAGATAGGGCATCTAGCCAAAAATTGCCAAAAGCCTCCCAGAAAAATTCTGCTAGAAACAACCACCACAGATCTACATGGTGGAAAGGAGCACAAAAATAACACTACACTGTCATCAAAGAAGAATACTCTAGAGAAAACTCTGAATCACAAGAAATCGGGCAGGAAAGAAACAACTCTCAAGACAGGCAGGGAGAAAGCCGCGCCCAACAAATCAACAGTTATGAGGATTCGACCGCACAAAATAAATCTTCATTTAACAGCAAAGAAAATCTACTATACCAAACTTCTTCTCCAACTATCTTCAAAAGGACGAACACAATAGATCGTGAAGCTAAGACACCAATGTCCCAAGAACCAGAAGAGATGAAGGGGATGCAAGATAAAGGAAGTTGGAAGACCGTAGAGAAAAAAAAGAAAGCTACAGCGCCAATCTCGCCAAGAAAGACAAGGAGCCAGATAATTAAAAACTAAGAAAATTATAGGTCCGATAGACCAATTTGGTCTCAGTGGACGTTAACCATCATCATCATCATCATCATCATCATTATCATAAAATGATATATCAAAACTCAAATATAAGAGAAATCGAAAATGATTTAACCATGTTCCAAATTTCTTATCAATTGATTCATTACCATAGTGGTTTTCCAAGAGTGCGTTAAAGTCTTTTACACAAGACAATGCCTCATCAGATGTTTCATATAGCAAGTTTCGTTGTCATGCATAATTTTCAAGCTGCGAGATTTACCTTTGTCGACATGTGATTGAGTGTTATATAATAGTTAAAAGACAATGGAAGAGAGGCATATATCAAAGTTTATAGTATCGGAGGATCTTAAGTCAAGGCTTCATTTGAGTTTTGCGATGTGATATAAGTGTTGTGATAGCAAAGTTGTTATATGAACATATGTGATGGGAAACTATGATGGAGTGATTGTAATATCGAAGAATAGTAATATCAGAGGTCTGAGTTGTTAATAAAAGGAAACTTCGATATTATTCATGGGATAATAGAAATGCGATAGAAGATGTGGTTCATTGATAGGACCGGCTTTGGATTTTATAAGAGATCAGTGATTGGAAGATTTGAGTACGGGATGTAACATAGTTGATACATCAATGTGTGATGGTTAACGGACCCTGTAGTTTTATTATGTGGATTTAATTTCATATCGGATACGGGACATCAGAACCTTTAAACATATTCCCCAACCAAAATTGTGATTTATGAATGGACACGATAACTTTTAGAACTGGATTTAAATGTTGTACCAGATCAGGGGTTGTATGGACATCGTAATGTTTTGATTGATGCTTATATAAAATGTTCCGACTATTGGAATACTGGCGATCAACTAATTATGATGAGGTTCATATTGAAAACTTTGATATGCGAGGTGGCAATTGTGTCGGGTCAAGTTATTTCATTATCATATTCATAAAAAAGTGCTTAGCTCACATCTTTTAACAAAAGGCCCCTTTTATCAATTATTGGAAATATTGGATCGGAGAATCATTCTATCAGAGTTTTTGAATAATGAAATTTATGATATTAGAATGCTCTAATATGAATATTTTGGTACTGTTTTAAAAGCTTAGTGGGGTTTTAATCAATGAAAGAAAAATTAAGCAATGCTCAGATTCTGATGAACAACAAATAATACTTCTCTGAACATGTTGCATATTTGAAAAAAGGTTGGCCGATTGCTTATCTTAGGTCTCCATAATTAAGCCAATGAATACTTGTAAAAGAAACAAAACAAAAATAAGAAATAACCTTTAAAAATGTAAAACTAACAATAGATGACAATGAACCTGTAAACACATACCTGGAAGCATTTTCACTGTAGGTTTACCTCATGAATTTTCAAGTTCTCCCAAATTTTATCAAAATTTGCATATGTTCAACATCACCTACTTATTTAATCTAAAAACGTTGAATAATGAATTTTCAAATTGCATCCACCTCATAGTTACATCAAAAGACAAGAGTGGTGAAAACAAGCTCTTGTTCAGAAATACTTGAGAATAAAAAATTGTCAAGTTGTAGTAAATTCTTGGAATTTCTTCATATATATGATCAATGTGATGAATTTTTGCAAAATAAGACAATTAAGGGTTTCACAGATATGTATAATTTGACTATTCAAGAGCTCCTAAAATGTTTTAGGCCACTTTTCCAAAAATAAAAGGGGATGCCAAGAACAAATCAGATTCATTACTTGCTCATTTAAAAATCTAAAATAATGAAATAAATGCAATATATATATATATATATATTCCTATTTCTAACTTAGTGAAGGAAACATGACTAGGTATAGGCATACTTCCAATGTAACCACTCTCTCATTTTAATTCATGCATGTATGTACATGTCAAACATTAGTTACAAGAGCATAAATATAATTAAACTAAGAAAACTAAATTTGAAATCGGAATGTACAATTATTTCTAATATATCTACAGGAACGATAAATCATAGAAATCTGGATAGATTTCCATTAGTGATTGGGAGAAGTTGGAAAGAGAATATGACAGGTCAGATTGCGGAAATGAGTTTTTAAATACAATGGCATGCATGAATTTGTTAGTGTTATGTGAAAGTGTTAAATTATTAACAATCTTCCGTGTAGGAAAACTTTCCAAATGTCTTTCAAATGGATCATGAAAAATGGATGGAAATCTAGTAGATACAATTGATGATTACTAATTGAATTAGATTATTGGTCATATTGTAAAAATGCGTTCTCTTGTTGGAACTGCTTTTGAGAAGAAAGAAATAATTGATAAAAAATGAACGTCGGTTGGAATTGGAAAAGAAATAGCTCTTGATGTTCATGATTATAATTTGAATCTTCATTTTCCCATTCAGGGAATGCATCAATTGAGTGTTCAATATTGAGTTGCTAATATGCCAGCACAAAGTATCTAAAAACAGAAAACAAATCTAAAGTTAAACAAAAGAAGGAATAATAACAAAATTGAATTTTAGTTTACACTAGTGTTACAATTATTGTCACAACACAATTAGCATTGTTTTACAACAATTTCGTCTTCATAAGAATTGGCCAAAATAATAATATTAGAATGATTTCCAATACCAAATTGTGAATTAGAGAGAGGGTTAAGACTATGGATAGGAATGAGAGCTTGATTGTGATATAAATCATAAATTGGAATGGTTTCTTCAATGCTGAAATCGTGAGTATGATTAATTGTTTGAAAATTAGAACTTTTTGAAATAATTTCCAAGTTAGAGTGTTCTTCATTTTCACATGTGATTCGACTTTGATCATGAGGATTCAATTGAGAACAATACAAATAAGTATCCTTAATATCAAAGTAACTATCATAAATGACCTCACAATATTCATTAGAATTCCCTTCGATCTCATCCAATGTATCAAAACAAGAAGGAATATTAATGCTAGAAGAATGATCATATTTGATTTTCTATCTTGATAAAAACTAATTGGAAATTCATTTATATCAGCATCTCTGTTTTTTGGAATAACATTATTGCAAAGAGGGAATAAATGGCTATTAGCAAAAATATCATAATAAAGGAAAAAATGAGAATCAAAAGCAATGAATTTAAAAATGTCTCTATTTGAGAATTCTTAAGCATTTCCTTCATTGCAAATTTCAGATTTAAGATCATTTAATTGAGTAATTGTATTTTCTTGAAGAACGTTGCTTTGTCATCCTGAATTTGGCATTTGCTCACCATCAAAGAATTCATAAATTTGTACAGCAAATTTCACGTTGTTGCAAACTTTAATTATTGTTTGTACCTACTTATTTATAATCTGATTTCTAAATTATAATGATTTTCTGATTTCAAGGCAAGAGTTTCTCCAAGAGTTGCTAGTATCTTCTTGCAGTTGATTAGCGAAATTTTCTAAGCTTTGTGATACTGATTTATTAATATGATTATCGTTAATACCATAAGAGGTGTGTACTAAATTTAAAAATTTATCATACATGGCTGGGCCCACTTCATCATGATTGGTATACACCTCTATGTTGGAATCTTCAATTATGTTAATTAAATTTGAAGAGGATTGAACAAAGCTTGTAATAATTCCACATGGATTATAAATGGGAGGAAGAGAGTAAATATATTCAAACCAATCTATAATTCTCTTTTTGAAGGTTTATCTTTAATTTTAAATCTCAAGAAATTTAAACGAAATCGAATGGAAAAAATCAATAAAAGATTCATTTTTGAACCTTTGTAAATCTTCAAAATCGTCGCATACATGTTCATAGACATAACCATCAAATTTACAAAGAAACATTGTAATAAATTGATCCCAGCTGTGAATTGAGGCCACTAGAAGCGATTGACACTAGCTTTTGGATTTTGTAAAGTATGTAAGAGTAAAAATCTAGCATAAAATGTCTTCATAGATATCATAAAAAGTAGGATTTGAAAATTTTTGAATGAATTGTAAAGCATGATTAAATGCGAAAGTATTCATCTTACGGTTAAAATTTACCTGAAACAAGAGTCTTACCACTTTTGGTGGAGTATTAGTAGATGCACGTCCAGAAATACAACTCCAAACTGGAAGTTTAAGAGGAGCCATAGTGATTAAAATAAAACTTTAAAATACAAAAACTCTAATAAACAACAAGGTTCAGGCCCTCCTTCTAGTGCCAAAATGTCGAAGGCTTGAAATTCTGAACTTTAAAGCAACTCCTTCTTCATTGAGATGGTGGTTTCGACTAGTTTGACTATGTCCAAATACCTTTTCTCTATCTCCAAATGGCTTAAAGTATACAGTTTAACTACCAATAGAGAAGAGACATCAAATCAACCCTCTTGTTGATCAGGAAAGAAAGTGATCTTTAAGTTGATCTGGGGCTCAACCAAGCCACAATTAAAGTTTGCCTCTTTGGAAAGAGGACTTCTAGAAATATAGAATTAAATATGAATGCTAAATTATCCTAAAATACAAGCAAAAGGAAATAATTCTTAAGCTTATCTCAATTAGGCAAAGATAGATCGAACCCAACCGAGAGAAATATATTTAAATGATTGGCATTTAAATATGTTTGGCTTATAATGAATATCAAGTTAAAGGAGCAATTCAATTAACTGAAATTATGAATACCAAAACACATTCTGTTCAGAGACCTCTTAACTAAGATAATCAATCAACAACATTTAGGAAGTAGTTCATAAAATGATATTGATTGTTAAATCAATAATTCGAATAAGTAAACAATAATATAAGGAAATCGTTCACAGAATATTGTTGTTTGTTAAATCAGTATTAAAAGACATATTTCTGAGTAAATAATTACTCAAAAATCAGAATTCAAACCCACAAGAGCAGAGATAAATAATAACATATAATTGAGACAAATTACAAATATGAATAAAATGACACATTTTTGCCATCATAAAATGAAACCAGTGTTTAAAACAATAGTATTATAAATACTATTTTATTGAATTTGTTCTCTAGCTCTGGTCTCCAACAGTGCTTTACAATGCTTTGAACTTCTGCTTTTAAAACAAGTGTTACAGTAGTGCAAGTTTTGTTCATCATACATAATTCAGAATCCAAAAGAAAATTCTTAATAATCCCCGGATCTGAGTTTGATTCGCTCTCTACTTACAACCTGAAATCTCTATTACAATAGTGCTTTTAGAATTACAAATTTGCAGAAGAGAGAAGCCCCTCTTAACTTCTACAATATCTTATTTATGATATTTACAAAAATAATCCTACTAAGAAAATTTGTTGAAAAATAAATCTGCTCCATCAATTTTCATTAGGCCAAAATCTCATTCTTTTATTGTTGGAGCCTTCTCATTGATTGAGATCTTCTTCCTTTAATCTCTTCAATCGTTTCTCTGCAAAAACCAATAAAAAATTAATTAAAATGCAAACATAAAATCAAAATATCAAATATGGAATTAAAACATATCTAATGAAATTAATTAAATAAATAATTTAAAAAGAAATCATAGTTTTCTATTGATGCCTGTGAGGATTTAATTGGTCAAGGAAAACATAGACCAATGGATTTGAACTCATAAGAAGTTTTGAACAAATGAGAATGCAGAAAATAAAACTCAGGAAAATTGATTTTATTTAAAAATTCGGAGTGTGATCTTCTACTTAATTTTAGACCCATTAAATTATCAAATATGGTTATTAAACTACTTTTGAAATAATCTTCATGATTTTATCTATCCAATGAGTTATTTTGGGCCTCATTTGGCCAAGTAAAACTCAATTTATGAGCCTCCAAAATTAATGAGTCAAAACTACCAGAATTCTAAAAATTTGTTGCCTCGACTAAAAATCAGAAATTTTTAGTTACACTCTAATCCTAAATTAAATTTCAAATATTTAATTAATTAAAAATAATCAATTGTAATTAGAAACTTTAATTAATTAATTTTAGAAATTAATTGGAAAACATAATTAAATTAAAAAATAAAATTTGATTAATATATATAATATATATATATATGTTGTGTGGTTCACGGACACCCTGGTCAATGGGTGGCGCTACGTCCATGAAAAATTTGGGGTTAATCAACCCCGGAGGGAATCTAGCCCCGTGGCCAACTGGCAAGGCCTGACCCCAAGGGCTTCAAGGAGATTAGACCCTATGACCTCCCGATGGTGAGGCACTGATTTTGACCAACTAAACTAACCCTTGGGGCTTAAAATATTATTGTATTATATTAATATAATTATATATATTATATTATATTATATGATAATATAATATAAATAATAATATAATGAAATATATAATAATAATATATATATTTATTTATTTTCCATAACCATTTATATGAATTTAAAAAAAAACACATGTTACGTGAGAAGGAATGGAGGGTGAGTGGAGTTATAAGTGGAGGCGAGTTATGGAGGAATAAGGAATGAGCAAGATTTATAAGGAGCGGACAAACGAAAACTTTATATTAAATTTTTTAGCCTTTTGCATAATTTCAAAATCTCACATCATAGGAATTAAATGAGGTGTTTAATAAAATTTCGATATGCGATTTGCGATGTCGCAAATTTTATCACATCACACTTTTTATTTTGGCCTTTTAAATTGAGTTTTATTTTAACTTTGGGATTTTGAAAGGGAGGATCTGATGAAAAGTGGGGCCCACTTGGAATTGAAAATTCTACGAATTGAACTACAATCACTT
This sequence comes from Pinus taeda, assembly GCA_000404065.3. Lineage (NCBI taxonomy): Eukaryota > Viridiplantae > Streptophyta > Pinopsida > Pinales > Pinaceae > Pinus > Pinus taeda. The sequence goes on from APFE030424609.1 coordinate 201,503, forward strand.
TGCAATTTTGAGATTTTGGGTTTGGTAATTTGTTTTAAAATAATAAATTGGAGTAAAATATCGAGATCCTGAAACGCATTTTTCAACTGTTGTACAATTTAGTTGGGTCATTTTGTAGGACCGTCAGTGAACAAAATGAAAAAAATTAGTAAAAAATAATTAAGAGTTAATATTTACAATGAATGACTATTGAACTTAATTAGCTATAAAAATTGAAATATTTACATTTTTTAGTCCACGCGAGAAAATGGTCAAACTTCAAAGGTGCCATTTACAAACCGATTAACCAAATGAGAAGAAACAAGTATCAATGGAAAGCTAGTGAAAAGTTGAATTTAATGAAACAATCAAAACATAACTCCGATGAAAGTGATAAAGAGAAAATTGTAAGACAATTAATTTAAATGAAAATCATAAAAAGGGTTTTCTCCAAAAATTAATGTAAAGGATCCCCATTATTTGAAGTAATGGGGGATGTTGGGTTTTCCCTACGACACTGCCCTAATATCACAACCACAAGACGAGGTCGGGGTGTGATTATAGGCCTCCAACCGCATGCACAACATTGCCTCCACGTGGTTATAGCCCAACATCTCCAGTTCATAGGGCATGGTCCCAAGATCTGAGCCATTTTTCTAAGATAGCCTCTAGACCACTGCCGAGAACTACTTATAACTTCTGAGAATGATAAACGACATAATGACAAATATTTTCATACAAAAATTGAGTGAGTTTGACCCAGAACATGCCTAGTCCATACTAAACATTTCATCGAACACATGGAAAATTTGTAAGCCACAGGTCATCAATGTATATCTGATCATATTAGTTTGAGATTCATCTTAGAATCACCAAGAAGGCTTTATGCCCTCTCCACATAACTGCAACAACAGTTATTAGTCCATAAATTCATCAACCAATCAATAACTAAACAATTCATGATAAGATCCATAGATGGTACACATCATATAACCAACATATAACCAGAAAATAACAAGCATAGGAATCATGGCAACTAAGTCATAATATCACCAACATAATCACTATAAGTATACATGAATCATCGTAAAATAATAGATCTTATTAATATATGAAAATACCAACCAAGTCAGGGACTTCCATGTAGCACCCGACCATAGATTGAGCTGAACCAAATCTCTCTTTCAACTTGTCACTCTTACACCATATTCCAAGCATGAATGTGCGATCTCATGGAATAAACCAAGACAAAACCAACCAGGGATTCCAGTGGAAAAACCACCTCAACCCTCAACCATAGTGATTCCACCTCTACGATCGAACATCACTAACATCATTCATATCAGTCTCTACCCAAGCTGTCTAGGGCTCCAAGAACTAGTAACTCAATGCACAACCTTCCAAGGCTCTAAAGCATTTGTTCAACCTAGCTCCAGGAACTAGTAACCCAACCCACCAAGGGATCCAAAGTGTTAGTCCCAACCTAAGCTCGAGGACTAATGACTCAATCCAAATTGTTCTAGGGCTTCCATAACATTTTTTCCAACCCACAACCATAAGGAAAATGAGCACCAATCATAAAAACAACAAGTGGAAAACCCACAATGCCATGGTTGTCCAAGATATGGCAAGGCAAGGTTAAAATCATTGTCAATCCAGGAAAATCTCCATGCCAATGACAACACTTAAACAAAAATTCATATGCATACACCATACATCCATAAATTAGCAAGGAAATCACGCATGCAACCTGTTACTTGCAAAGCAATCCAGCTATAGTTGTTGATCCAATTGTTTCATTTCGCTCCCTACTTTCCTTTTCCTTGTTTCTCCAAATACAATGTATGCCAAAGTTCTCTAATAATGCTCCAAGAATACTCTAAATGTGCAAGAGTATGAGAGAATGAAAGAATGAAATGAAAGCTCCAAAATTGAACTGACAAAAGGTATGAATTGATCCTCAAAAGCCTTTTTTTATCATTGAGGCCTCTATTTTTTTCATTTTCCTTCAATTTCCCTCTCATGCAAATATGTGTCTCTTCACCTTCATTTTCTCCTATTTTTCTTTATTTTCATAATTAAAATATAAATTATTACTACTTTGCATTTTCCAATGCCTTTTCCAATTTCCATAGCGATAAATTAATCACCAGTGATACCCATCACTATGTTTTTCTCAACATTCAGCTTGGAATACTTGTCCCATGACCGTGGTCTTATTTTATTTACATGGAAAATCAACCAAGGGTTGTTATAAACATTACCAAGTAATCAATACGGTGATGAAAAAATTGAACTTGGAATTGCTACTAAAGATATTTCTGAGACTAGTAATGATATTCAGAGTGTAACATTTTACTATGTAAATAAGAACTTGATGGTTTCCATGAATTCTAGGCAAAGATATCAAACTCGACCCTGCTGGCATCATGGTTGGCAGAAATGATTTAAGTCATTGGAAGTAGGGGAGGTCCTATGGTCAAACCAGCGGGCCTCCCCACATAGAAGTTTTACCGTTTGAATTTTTTTCGAGCGGTTGGTCATTTTGGACCGTTTTTTAACTGTTGGCGACATATGTTATATAATGGGTAGAGTGTTATGTTATATGGTTCTCGACAGTTTCATTTTGGAGGTATTCGTTTATTAAGGGATGACCATTTGGCATTCGGTTACATTGGTTTGTGTTCTGCGTTGTTGGGCTGACGTGGGTTCAAACCCTGTCGACCCATTTATATGGTAGTCATTGAACGGTTGGGTGGCGGGGGTGGCAGGCCACCCACCCACAATTTATTTAAATAATATTTGACAATGGGGTTGGGTGGGTTCGCCGAGCCCAACCTGTCCGTTATAATTTTTACTATTCTTTTATATAACCATATTGGTTAAAAGAATTTGACTAGTTTTTGGGGGTCACTGACAAAATTAATGAGGTGACAAATTCGCCCGTTTCGGCGGACAGATTCTATGTGTTGGTACTTTTCCAAATTGTTGCCTCGTTAGTGACTGCCACTTGGCCTAGTTTGACCAGAAATTTGACAACGAATATCTTGAGCATACGAACTTGGATTTGAGTGTCATTCACACTGTTGGAATAAGGATGACGAGCACTACGATCTGGTCTTGGTTTCACCTCAATCTAAAGACTTCGATTTTTGAGATTTTTCAAGCCACTACTAAATTATGAGCGTGTCTAGAGCCACCTGGATCACATGATATGTAACCAGATTTTAATTAAAGTAACATGTTGTCACCTAGCCATCATCCTTTAATGCCTAATAAAAATGACACATGTTGATGTAAGGGGAAGCAACTTGTAACTTGAAGTAATTACTTAAAGAAATAAGTAGGATAGTGAAATGAACTCATAAGAGCATTCACATCCACAGTCTAAAAGCGATGCAAAATGTGGAATACGGGGCACAACCACATGGAGGGTTATGATGAGTCTTTGTAATTGCATGGAAAAGTGGTTTGGGGGCATGAGAATGTGAGAAGGATATGATGAGCCTCAAAATCGTAGCATAGCTTTCTAGGTCCACTTTCCACCATACACAACCACATTTAACTAACTAATTTTGAAAATTTAATATGGTAAATTACAACAAAATATATTATTGAGCATGAAAAATTAGGCACAATTTAACTCTTTTAGGATTTAGCTTTTTTTCCTAGAATTTGACAATAATTTATTTGATGAAATCATGGTTTTATGTTGTTTAAAATACACTTTTGAATGCTTAAATAGATTCAACACCCTAAAAAACCCTTGTACCACTCAAATAATGCAGATTTCATAGCTCAAGATTGTGATTCCAACAAATCCATGTTGGATTTCGGGCAACTTGATTGGAAAATATGTTGAAAAAAGGGCAAAAAGACAAAAGATTTAGACTATAATGAGAAATTATATGTTTAGTATTATTAGCGAGCATAGTCAATTGCATTGTAATATAGTAATAAGAGATAATAAAAAAATTCCCTAATTGCATGGGAATCATAGCCAACATTTTCTAAAGTCATCCCCTCCATTCCAATGTTTATGGGAGTTTAGGCATGTGAATGAAACATCCTCAATTGGCAAGGAACATTTACTACAACTTGGGAGCTTCAAATTCAAGTTTTTAATATTTATTCGATATTAGTAAGTAATAAATATAAGTTTTTAGTGTTACTGCGTTGAGAGTTGCTTTATAGTCAAGTATAGAGGAGATGTTGTAATAAAACTTTAAAATAAATGTTTTTTAACCGAAAAGAGTATTTCTATTATATAAGTCCACACATGGCCCATAGAAAATGACACTAAGAATTGCATAACAACTTCTTCAAAATTTCTCTCATTTTTCTCTTATTAAATAGATATGCTAAACCTTCCCAAGGAGCATACTATTGAGTGACAAATTAGGGTTTATGTAGGTGCATACCTTACAGAATTTCCCCATAAGAACACAACATTTACAAAACACAAAACTATTGACTAATAATAAATTCCTTGATGACTATGAACTTGTTGGAGTCCTAAGGAGGTTCCATTAAGGGATAATTGATAGCCTAATTTGGCCATTGATGCACAATTTTTCTGCTTTCAATTTGCATTCATCATTAGTGGACTTGTCTACTTCTTTGTTACGGTATCATAATACATGAAATTATGTTATTTATGGAATGTATTTTACCATTTTCCATGCTCTTTTCATGATATTTCCCAAATATTTTTCCTTTGGAATTGAGCCTTTAACTATATGTTGCAAAATAATGAGGGAGTCTCCCAGGATCATGAGCTTTTTCACTTACTTTTCTTTGGCAATAAAGGGACCTCAATAAATACCATGAATATTTACTTGATTATTTGTCATATGACTAAGTCCCCATGAGTACCTGAACACTTTATCATACTCATGGCCATAAAGAGCCCCTCTCCCTCCTGCCACTCCTGGATTTCGTTTCAATGCCCCATCAAAACAGAGAATCCACCTTTGTCTACTATTCTTCTAGGTTGTAAATTCTACATTTTTCATTCTAATCTTCCAACAGTCTTCCATATTTTGTTGATTTCAAGCAATAATTTGTGGGTTTTTATCCATACCTACGAATTTACTAAGCCATACTTGTTTCGACTAATCCAAATCTTACATATGGCAGCTACAACCTAGCTTTTGAGCTTCAAATTTGGCACACAATAATAAAGCCTTAATTCCAGTGCTTTTGGGAGGAGTAAGCTTGTTATAAAATATTGCATTATTCCTAGCAAGCCAAACTTTCCAACATTTAAATTTGAGAAGGGATTTCCAATACATTTTGAGAAGATATTTTTGTATAAGATTACCTTTGTATTTTTTTCCCAAGAGAAGAATTCTTGCAGAAGAGGGCCATTTGACCCCGTAGTGGAGAGGAGATGTTGACTCCATCCATATCATTTTTGTATACTCACATTCAAAAAAAATATTAGACTTCCACTTGCTTCTTGCAAAGAGAGCATCTTGAGGGGCCATGGATTCCTCTCTTTCTAAGGTTCTCATCTGCCAAGATTCTCTTACTGAAGGAATTAACCTCTGGATTAACATTAGTCTTCCATATTTTTCATCGAATGCTAAGCTTTGGAGGCATGCTATACTGAAAGAGAAAAAATGAATAGCCTTCCTTGACTGAATAATATGAAGCATTCTCCAAGGTGCACAACCTATAAGTTTTTCATAGAGCTTGGTAGCCAAGCACTGGAGATTTGGTGGAACATCCCTTAAGTTCTAATTCATCCAATTTCCATCTTCATCTCGGTTGGATATGTCAACCAATGTAATTTTATTCAAGCGCAAAAGTATTATTGTAGGGGAAGGAATTTAGGAAATCGCTCAAGAGGTCGCTAGTCCATAATATTATCAGTCCATAGATTAATATTGTTACCATTTTTTGACTTCCAATACAACCCTAAGTGAATGAATGGGGATGCTAAAACAAATAATTTCTAGACTGAGTAGCTTACTTTCATTAACTTCAAGATTGATTTCCACCAATATTCTTCTTAGATGACAAATATCTAAATTATTTTTTCTCCTATTGTTGTATTCATTAGAAATGGATCTCATATTCCCAAACCCCCATGATTTTTAGGGGCCTTCACCAGATCCCATTTAAGCAAATGGAATTTTTTGGAGTTTGCCTTACTACCTTCCCATAGGAATTTGCGAGTTTCTTTTACTAAATCCAAAATGATATTTGTGGAGAAAGGAGAGATGAGAATTGGTATAAAGGTAGAGGAGAGAGAACTTGCTTGATATGAGCAACATGCCCAACAACGTTGAGCCTTCAAGATCCCCGATAGGCAAATTTCCCTTTAGTTTTTTATAGGACTCCTTCCCATGCTTTAGATGAATGCAATTCCAGGCATATTGGAATTCCTAGATATTTGAATTCCTTCCATGATTCAATTGTTTGAAAACCCAAAATTCTTCTAATTTGTTTTTGCTTCCTTAATGATACCTTCATGTATAAAACTGAGATTTCCCTGAGTTTTTTTAGCCTCTAGAGGCTTCAAGAAAGGAATCCACTTTTTTTAAACCTTCTAGCTATTATTGTGGAGGCACCCCCCACCAATAACGTGTCATCAACAAATTGAGAGTGGTTGATGCTTTTGTTACCTCTATCAAATCTAACTCTCGAAGGGCTCACACATCTCCTTTCATATTCCAACCTGCGGTTAAGAGAATCTATTAAGATAATATAGAAGAAAGGAGATAGATGGCAGCCATGATGAATCCCTTGAGAGGCTCGAAATAAACCAACCACTTTTCCATTAACCAATGGGGAAATCCATGATGCTTTGATACATAAAGAAACACATCAAGTAAATTTAGTGTCAAAGCCAAATTTGTCCATTACTAAAGAGGAATTCATAACTTACTTTCTCAAAGGCATTTGTCATACCTAGTTTGATGACCATGCCTTCGTCTTCTTGATTTTCGCTGGAGTTGATTGCCTCTTGAACCAAGAAGATATTATCAAATATTTGTCTTTAATGCACGAATCCTCCCTAATTTTCTAGGATAATTTTGGGCAGAATAGGCTTAAGCCTTTTGACCAAAATATTTAAGATCACTTTATAAGAAACATTACTAAGTGATATTGGCCATAATAATGAAAAGGAAGAAGGATTATATACTTTGGTATCATGGCTAGAATGGAAGAATTAATTCCTCCCCACATACAATTGTTCTTTAAAGTATAACCCACCATTCTACAAAAATCAAATTTTATTACCTCCCAAAATTATTAGTAAAGATGAGGAAAGAACGGTCTTGGTGCTTTGTCTTGATTGAAGGAAAATACAATGCTTTAGATGAGATGTTATAGTGAAGTGTTTCATCAAAAAATAGTAATAATAAAACATAATATTGGTTCAATAGAAAAATTAATTTGTTTTTCTTAATAAAATTACAAGCGATTTCTTTGAAAAAAAAAAAAAAATCATAATCTACATTAGATCTATAAAAAGAAGATTCATATTAGTAACCATGATATTTTTGAACTTCATATTTACATTTAATTGATACATATAATTAGAAATAAGATATATATATATATATATATATATATATATATATATATATATATATATATATATATATATAATGGTTCTTGTTGCCGCGCGTTGGGAAGAGGCGACAGGGTCGCCCCTGGTTCTGGCGGCCCTTCTTGACACCATTGTTGGAGTTTCGTCGCCATTGTCGAGTTGCCGGTGATCTGACTGTGGTTCGAAGTTTTCAGCAGGGACTTTGAACAACTACTATTTTATCGGTTCCTGCACAGCCTGTGGCGTAGCCACATCTTTCGGCCCCTGCTTCCCCCATTCCTGCTGACCTGAATCCTTTTCCTCGGCTTCGGCTCTGAGTTTTCGGATTAGTGGCCCGCACGTCTTGGGTTCTGTTTCGGAAGAGTTGTCGGGGCACCTTACATCGCTTTGTGTTGTGCAGCTAGGGTGGGAGTCTGTTTGTTGAAGGTTTCGGCGGCCCACTGCTCGACCTATCGTGCTGCTCTGCTTGGCGGTCAAGCAAGGAGTAGATCTTTGGTGTTTTTTACTGTGTTGCGGAGCGGGTGCGGGGTTTTATTTTGGTCCATAGATATCTCTCTTCGTGAGGGCGAGGTGGCTGCCCTAGCCGCCTCTGCCCTCGAACTCGCCTCTGCTCTAGCTGGGACCAAATGGGTTCCTTTGTTGTGGCAGTTGGTGCTTTTTTTGATGGCTCGCTAGCATATCATTGCAGTTTTTTGAAGCGTTGAGGGAACAGTGATGTGGAGGTTTTTCTCTGCATTGTTTCGTGTCGCTTCATCATCGCTGTTTATTTTGTTGGGGTTTCTATAGGCGGTTGAGGGAGCTTGGGCAGTTTGGCCTCTACCTCTGGTTTCGTCGGTTTCAGGATGAGAGTTTGAGGGGGCGGGTGAGGAGTGGCTACCCTGGCTGCTCTTTCCTCATTTCGTGCTTATCCTACTTGTATGGGCAGCCAGATTTGGAGTTTTTACTGTTCTTTTTCTCTCCTAAGGAACTTATTTTGTTTTATTTTGCTATTTTTGTTGTGACGAGTATGGGTATCCTTCACAGATATGTTTTCTGCAGACTGGTTTGGGGTTTACATACCTTTTACTTGTTACCCAATCTGTGGGCTTTTCTGGAATACTTCTCTTGAAGTATTGTTATTGTAAGTGGCTTTTCCCACACTATGCATATGCATTCCGCATCTACAACATGTAATTTTCTGAAATTAATGGAAATTACGGATTTTCTCCTCGGAAAAATAAATAAATAAATAAATAAAATAAAATAAAAAGAAAAAAAAATAAAATAAAATAAAAATTAATTAATTAAAAAAAAAATAATAATAATAATAATAAATAAATAAAAAAAACAAATAAATAATAAATAAAAATTAAATAATAATAATAATAAATAAAAAACAATAATAAATAATAAAATTATATATATATATATATATATATATATATATAATCATGATTTTTTCTTAGCACTTCTCTATATATAATCAATACTATGCATGTCATAGTAAGAAAATAAATTATAAAAATTATAAAGCATGTCAAAGATAAATGTGAAACACATATGTATGTAACTATATGTATTATCAAAGTTAGTTAGTTAGTTTATTATATATAATATATATATATATATATTCTTAGGAATTAACATACATTCCTCTTAATTCGAATTATATTAAGGTGTGAACTTTTTATGTAGTTTTTCATTAAAAAAGAGTTTGTTAGATTTGGGGTTAAAAAGAGCTTAATTTATATATAATACAAATAATATTCTTAGGAATTAACATACGTTCTTCTTAATTCGAATTATTTTGAGGTGTGAACTTTTTCTCTAGTTTTGCACTCAAAAAGAGGTTGTTAGATTTGGGGTTAAAAAGAGCATAATTTATATATAAAATACAAATAATATTCTTAGGAATTAACATACATTCTTCTTAATTCGAATTATATTGAGGTGTGAACTTTTTCTCTAGTTTTGCACTCAAAAAGAGTTTGTTAGATTTGGGGTTAAAAGAGCTTAATTTATATATAATACAAATAATATTCTTAGGAATTAACATACATTCATCTTAATTCGAATTATTTTGAAGTGTGAACTTCTTCTCTAGTTTTGCACTCAAAAAGAGTTTGGTAGATTTGGGGTTAAAAAAAGCTTGGTAGATCTGGAATTAAGATGGATTCATTCTCATTAAACACTCTACAACCCAATATGAGGGAGATTTTGTCTCGTAAATAATTGTTCACCAAACCACTCAATCCATAAATAAAATATTTTAATGCCAATATTAAATAGCATAATTCTTTATCTAGAGAAAAATAAAGCAATTTAAATTATTTTTTCTTATATTTTCACTTTCTATTATGAGGGAGATTTGTAATTTATTCTATTCTCAATATGAAATTGATATATAACATTTAAAAGTATTAATAACATTTTTTTAATGTGGGTTATATATCAAATATTTCAATATACATGTTGAATAAAATATCTTAATGATACACACATACACACATGTAGAGAGACTTCTTATTCCATTAATAAGTATTTTATAATTCAAGGTATGAGGGAGATTTGAATTTATTCAATGTTTAACATGGAGTTCCTGTGTAACATTTAAAAAAATATTAATAACAAAATTAATTTAACACACACACACACATTTACATTTGAATATAGGGGAGCATGTATTAACATTTTAATGTGGGAAATCTAAATATGTCAAAGGACAATAGCTCTAGCGGTACCTAGTAAGTTTAATTCCCCTTCCACCTTTGAAAAACATGTTATCCTGTGTGGCAAAAAATTGAACAAGTTGAAAAGCATGACAATATTGTGATAATGGGTCAAAAAGAAGTTTGCATTTTGAGAGATTTGATCCCTCTGGAGGCTTGGTAGATCTAGAGTTGAGATGGATATATGCTGGTTAAATTAAAGTGCAAATAATTTTATTCATTTTTTACAAACACCTACTTTATTAAAAATATTTTTATCATATTATTCAATATCACTATAAAAGAAAATTTGGATTACAAGTAAATATTCTTTCAAAATTATTTAAGGAAAAGAACTTAATAATACCCACTTTATAGTTGTGAATATGAACAACATTTAGTAGATGTATGTTTGTCTTGGTTGTGGGTATGAATAACTTTTAAAGTAAGTAAGTTTATCTTAATTGTGGATAGGAATAACTTTTAATGTATGTTTATCTTAGTTGTGGATATGAGTAACTTTTAATGTATGTATGTTTTTCTTTGTGTCTAGATTTTCATGAAAGTTAAAGTATAATACGTTGTTGTTGTCAGCCAACTATATCATTGGTTTTTATTGTGTTTTTATATTATATGAGGAATACTTTTTTTATTTTTTCAAACAAAAAAACAAAGGATATATAAAGATATTAAAAGTCTATATAAGTAAAATTCAATTTTACAAAAAAATTAAATTTTGTATATGCATTTTGTTTCTTATTTGAATATTTGTAAATATTATGTCTAATATTTGGTTAAATATGTTGATATAATTATTAATAGAAATTAATAAAGTTTTATTTTTGTTGATTTTAGTACACTTCCAAATTGATATTTATTAATATTGAAAATATAATTTAATATATTAATCTTTATCTCTGATTAGGGTGTGAGCTTGATAGATTTGGTCCTGCAAACACCAGTTGGTGACAATGAAGGTCGCAATGTGGCAATCCACCACCCTCCACATGCACGAGGCACATGGAGCAATGGCCTCACACATGTATACATTTATTGTCAATGTAGAAGGTGGCAAAGCGGTAATAGTGGTGAGGGTCTCTGGCTTTTTCACAAGTGATGTAAGTAAGTATTTTACTTGCAAAGGTTATTCGAATTTGGTCTGGTCTGAGACAAACTGCGGCTTGGGGGAGGCATCCATCATGGTCCTTCACTAGGCATTGGTCTACTTACAATCTATTCACGCAGCCTTTCTCGGGTATGTTTTCCGTCTCAGTTACTGTTTCCCTGCTCCCATGGCTAGTTATTTAATTCAGCTGGTTTTTGGGAAGACCGACTATGTCTTAAAATTGATGGTTTAGCAAAAGCACCATTGGGATTCTTGCATGGCAATTGAAAAATTGTATGAGGGTTCCTTTTTTTTTCACTCTTGTGTTTGTGTATTCTGGAATTCTGTTGTCTTGCATGGGTACTATCTGGGCAAGGCCATTTTGTCGTTCATGGTCTTCTTTTTGTTCCTATCTCGGTGGAATGGCTTTGGTTCTCTTATGTATGTTTGTGGTTATAACTATGAGCCCTCAATGTTCTGGTATGTGTGTGGCTCGTTTCCTATCTCTAGCGCAATGGCTTTGGTTCTCTTATGTATCTTTGTGGTTGTGGCTCTGAACCCTCAAGGTTCTGGTATGTGTGTGGCTCGTCTAAAATCTCTGCCCTTAGCCATTCATGACAATGATGGATTTATGTTTCATGAATTTAGGACTGCTTTCATTTCTGGTTCATAATCTGCAATAGGGGAAATCGAAGTTTTATTAATTGGATGTGGCCCTCATCTATTGAAAATTTGGCAGGTCCCTTGGTCAAGCGCAGTCCTTGGAAGCATATTGTTCTTAGGTATAGGCTATCCTCGCATCTGCTATCGAGGTCAAATACATTTGTTGTTAGTATTCTCAATCACTCACGAGCCATGGTCCATGTTGCATCTAGGAAGGGCAATCCCATCCGAGGTTCCCGTAGTCGTGGTTAGCAACTAAAGGATTCTCTGGAGTATCATCAACCTACTACTCAAGTTGATAAATCCCGCGGTCGAAAATCAACCTCCCACATAGTCTAAGAAGTTGACATTGCTTATTATGAAGGCGACTCTGTCGAGGTTCGTCAGCTTATCGTCGGGTGGGAAGTCGAGCTTAATCAACAAGCTAGTGTAATGGATATTGAATTGGGTGACTGGCAGACCCTAGTGCCTAACCCCGGACACTCTTGTGGTCATTCCTCTCAGTATAAACAAATTGTCCATTTTTACTGGATGATGAAGAACCTCCTAGAAAAAACGTGGGAGCATATCCCTTCTGGCTTGCCCTCGTCCTCCCAATGGTTCCCATATTATAGTAAGGATCTCCAACATATTCAACTTCAACTCCAGATGCAGAATGGTCACCTCAGCCACATAGAACACCATATCCCATGTATCCCCCACACTGAGTTTCTAGGCTCAAGTGCAAAGGATCCTGCCCCTGTTGACTCAACTGATGATGAGTAATATGATGGTTTAGTCCTTGTTTTGACTTTTATTTTATGCAATAGCTACAAACTTTACAACATGTTTACACTTATCTAGAGTATAGGAAGTATAAGGACACTCAGACTTATCTAGCTCGGCTTGACATACTCATTTGTTATAAGAAGAAATTTCGGCGTAAATCACATTCAGAAAATCATTGTCGACGCGTTTCGAACCAACCAGTGTGGTTCATCGTCAAGAAGAGTTGAAAAATCAGATCTATCTTTGCCTGTTAAATACTTTGAGCAGAGCCTCCAACGGCTAACTAGGACAACGTCTAAATTTGACTAGGAACCATGGTCAAACAAACCAGTTATAAATTAAAAGTAAATAAGAGACCTTACCTATATACAAATTATATGTATAAAGTAAATTTAATTAAATAGGTTGTTTAATAAATCGTTGAAAGTATTATTATTTAATAGATAAATAGAAATATATAATATTAGAGTAGAACGTATAACCAACAAGATATAGAGGTAAACTAACTAATTAAAATTTTAAAAATTTTTAAAAATAGGAGGTTAAGTTAAAAGTTAGTTGAAAAATGAAAGTAAATAAATAAAATATAAAATATTAAAAATAAATAAATATCTTAGAATAGAATAATATTCAGTTAAAAAAATAAAAATAAGAAGAAGGTATACTCATTTGTTTTTGGATGAATTATCATGCAGTTGAAAATCATGACCATATTGTGATAATGGGTCAAAAAGAAGTTTGCATTTTGAGAGATTTGATCCCTCTAGAGGTTTGGTAGATCTAGAGTTGAGATGGATATATGTTGGTTAAATTAAAGTGCAAATAATTTTATTCACATTTTACAAACACCTACTTTATTACAAATATTTTTATCATATTATTCAATATCACTATAAAAGAAAAATTGGATTACAAGTAAATATTATTTCAAAAAATATTTAAGGAAAAGAACGTAATAATACCCACTTTATAGTTGTGAATATGAACAACATTTAATAGATGTATGTTTGTCTTGGTTGTGGGTCGGAATAACTTTTAAAGTAAGTACGTTATCTTAATTGTGGATAGGAATAACTTTTACTATATGTTTATCTTAGTTGTGGATATGAGTAACTTTTAATGTATGTATGCTTTTCTTTGTGTCTAGATTTTCATGAAAGTTAAATTATAATATGTTGTTGTTGTCAACCAACCATATCATTGGTTTTTTTTGTGTTTTTATATTATATGAGGAATACTTTTTCTTTATTTTTTTAAACAATTCCAACAAAAAACAAAGGATTTATAAAGATATTAAAAGTTTATATAGGTAAAATTCAATTTTACAAAAAAAAAAAAAAAAATGTATATGCATTTTGTTTCTCATTTGAATATTTGTAAATATTATGTCTTTAATATTTGGTTAAATATGTTGATATAATTATTAGCACAAATTAATAAAGTTTTATTTTTGTTGATTTTAGTACACTTCCAAATTGATATTTATTAATATTGAAAATATAATTTAATATATAATCTTTATCTCTGATTAGGGTGTGAGCTTGATAGATTTGGTCTTGCAAACACCAGTTGGTGACAATGAAGGTCGCGATGTGGCAATCCACCACCCTCCACATGCACGAGGCACGTGGAGCAATGGCCTCACACATGTATACATTTGTTGTCAATCCAAAAGGTGGCAAAGCGGTAATAGTGGTGAGGGACTCTGGCTTTTTCACAAATGAGGTAAGTAAGTATTTTACTTCCAAAGGTTATTCGAATTTGGCCTGCTCTGAGACAGACTGCAGCTTGAGGGAGGCATCCATCATGGTCCTTCACCAGGCACTGGTCTACTTACAGTCTATTCACGCAGCCTTTCCGGGGTATGTTTTCCATCTCAGTTCCTGTTTCCCTACTCCCATGGCTAGTTATTTAATTCAGTTGGTTTTTGGGAAGACCGACTATGTCTTGAAATTGATGGTTTAGCAAAAGCACCATTGGGATTCTTGCATGGAAATTGAAAAATTGTATGAGGGTTCCTTTCTTTTTTGCACTCCTGTGTTTGTGTATTATGGAATTATGTTGTCTTGCATGGGTACTATCTAGGCAGGGCCATTTTGTCGTTCATGGTCTTCTTTTTGTTCCTATCTCTAGCGCAATGGCTTTGATTCTCTTATGTATGTTTGTGGTTATAACTACGAGCCTCAATGTTCTGGTATGTGTGTGGCTCGTTTCCTATCTCTAGCGCAATGGCTTTGGTTCTCTTATGTATGTTTGTGGTTGTAGCTTTGAACCCTCAAGGTTCTGGTATGTGTGTGGCTCGTTTAAAACCTCTACCCTTAGCCATTCATGACAGTGATGGATTTATGTTTCATGAATTTGGGACTGTTTTCATTTCTGGTTCATAATCTGCAACAGGGGAAATCGAAGGTTTATTAATAGGATGTGGCCCTCATCTATTGAAAATTTGGCAGGTCCCTTCGTCAAGTGCAGTCCTTGGAAGCATATTGCTCTTAGGTATAGGCTATCCTCGCGTTTGCTATCGAGGTCAGAGACATTTGTTGTTAGTATTCTAATCACTCATGAGCCATGGTCCATGTTGCATCTAGGAAGGATAATCCCATCCGGGGTTCCCGTAGTCCTGGTTAGCAACTAAAGGATTCTCTGGAGGATCATCAACCTACTACTCAAGTTGATAAAACCCGCAGTCGAAAATCAACCTCCCACATAGTCTAAGAAGTTGTCATTGCTTATTATGAGGGCGACCCTACCTAGGTTCGTCAGCTTATCGTCGGGTGGGAAGTCGAGCTTAATCAACAAGCTAGTGTAATGGATATTGAATTGGGTGACTGATAGACCCTAGTACCTAACCCCAGACACTCTTGTGGTCGTTCCTCTCAGTATAAACAAATTGTCCATTTGTACTGGATGATGAAGAACCTCCTAGAAAAAATGTGGGAGCATATCCCTTCTGGCTTACCCTCGTCCTCCCAATGGTTCCCATATTACAGTAAGGATCTCCAACAGATTCAATTTCAACTCCAGATGCAGAATGGTCACCTCAGCCGCATAGAACACCATATCCCATGTATCCCGCACACTGAGCTTCTAGGCTCAAGTCTAAGGGATCCTACCCCTGTTGACTCAGCTGATGATGAGTAGTATGATGGTTTACTCCTTGTTTTCACTTTTATTTTATGTAATAGCTACAAATTTTACAACATGTTTACACTTATCTAGAGTATAGGAAGTATAAGGACACTTAGACTTATTTAGCTCGGCTTGACATACTCATTTGTTATAAGAAGAAATTTTGGCATAAATCACATTCAGAAAATCATTGTCGACGCGTTTCGAACCAACCAGTGTGGTTCATCGTCAGGACAAGTTGAAAAATCAAATCTATTTTTGCCTGTTAAATACTTTGAGCAGAGCCTCCAACGGCTAACTAGGACAACGTCTAAATTTGACTAGGAACCAAGGTCAAACAAACCAGTTATAAATTAAAAGTAAATAAGGGACCTTACATATATATAAATTATATGTATAAAGTAAATTTAATTAAATAGATTGTCTAATAAATCGTTAAAAGTATTAATTATTTAATAGATAAATAGAAAATATAAATATTAGAGTAGAACGTATAACTAACAAGATATAGAGGTATAACTAACTAATTAAAATTATAAAATTTTTAAAAATAGGAGGTTAAGTTAAAAGTTAGTTGAAAAAAAATTAAGGATTGCTGGTGCGCTCAGCTCCCGCTCTACATCCTACGAGATCTGCATCCTGCGTAACCTGAAGACTGTGTGCATGCCCGCCCTCTGCGTATTCTAAT
The DNA here is from genome assembly GCA_000404065.3 of Pinus taeda. Lineage (NCBI taxonomy): Eukaryota > Viridiplantae > Streptophyta > Pinopsida > Pinales > Pinaceae > Pinus > Pinus taeda. The sequence goes on from APFE030424609.1 coordinate 218,086, forward strand.
CCCTGCGGACGGATCCGGCGAGGGCTCTTCCTTCTGGTTGCGGTCGACTAGGGTTTGATCTGCTGGCTCTCCATGGACAAGTCGGCTCCCCCCCCCAGGGGTCTTCCTCCCCTTCTCCACCTTCCGCTGCTGAAGCTTTCAAATCCTTGTTGGTGTCTCTGCCCAAGAAGAGAGTTGTGGAAGCTGCCAATTTTGTGAAAAAGCTAGAAGATATCCCCGAGATCACCCTTCCTCCTAAAGGTCTGATTCCAGTAGTATTATCTCTGGCGGACCGTGCTCTGGTCGGTCAATTTACAAGTCTTTGGCCTTCCTCGAAATCAACAGAGAACTGGGTTGCTAGGAATTGGGCTCCACTGATAAAGAACAAGGTAACCTGTTACTTCCTCAGAAGATGATATTTTTTATTTGAATTTACAGAAAAAAAGGATAAGGATCTCATCTTCAGAAATTGCCCCTACTTCATGGGCCCTCAAGGGTTGTATTTAAATAAATGGATGCCAAACTTCGATCCGGCGGTGGATGTTCCTTCTGCGGTCCCAGTGTGGGTAAGGCTCCCTAATCTCCCAGTTCACTGCTGGAATTGGGGCTTTTTGAAACATATCGGAAATGCTCTTGGGAAATTAATAAACAAGGCCAACAACAAAGATCAGTACGACTGCGCCAGAATTTGTGGAGGTAGATCTGGAGGTCAGATTACCAGAGGCCATCAAAATAAGGGTAGGTCCTTGGACGCATGTTCAGAAATTGGACTATGAGCAGCTATCGTTCAAATTTCAGAAGTGCCAAGTCTACGGACACTTTGCCATAGATTGCCCAACCAAAGGGGTAGAAGAAAAAGGGAAGGATGAAGGATGGAATCAGGCAAAATGATCCAAAACTTCACTAAGGAAAAATGCATATGTTAATGCTAGAGCCCCCCAAGTGGGATCTGTTCAGAATCCACCCTTGGAAAGCCAAGGGATCAAATTTGAGATCCTTAGATTTGAAATCATGAATACGCAAGAGACAGAAATTCCGAAAGAAGTCTCTCCGACTAAATCCATAAGTGTACCAGAGACATCCAAAGGGAAGATGTCAGAAGAAGAAGAGGAAACTCAAGAGTCCAAGGAATCGAAGGAAGAAGGGGAAATAGGGGAATCACAGTCTACCCCCAGAAGATCTACGAGAGGACGGATGTCAACAAAGGAAAAAAGAGATCAAGAAACATACAAAGACAAGCTTCAGGGAATCCAACCAATGCTAGAGAAACTCCTAGCAAAAACCCCGAAGATGAAGAGGATCCAAACCCTGAGCTCCAAAGGAGCTTACCACAGCAAAAGTAAATGATGAAGATAGTCTCCTGGAATTGTAGGGGAATGGGCTCCAAAGCCAAGGAAGAAGCTATGAATAGTCTAATAAGACTGGAAGCCTCGGACATTCTTCTCATAAAACACCTCTTAGTTTTTATTAATGAATCGAAATATGTTTAGAGAAAAGTAGATTTGCTTGTCCTGCTTTTTGCTAGATATCAATTGATACTAGGGAGATCGGTCTTGTCCGCAAGAATGATTTATCCACTTAACAAATTAGCGACTCCGCTGGGGACAGGATTTGATTGTTTAATTTTCCTTTATCTTTGATTCAAGAAACTTGATTTTTTGTTTCTGGATTTTACTTGATGTGTGTGGGATTGGGTAATTTTTCAGCCCTGGATTGATTTTTTATTTTTTAGAAATTTTTACGAGGCCCGCACATTCTGTTTAAGTTACAGTGCGGACCTGTCCGCGCTGTTACTTTACTGCACAGAGCAGTACCGCACCTGGTTTCACTGGGGGTCTACGGACCCTGTCAAAATTTTTGAAAATCTTGAAATCTTTTCGTCCAGTTTAGTTTAGGTTCTTTTTGTTACTTTTATCCTTTGCTCGGATCTACATATATCCTGTTAAAAGTCTCTCATAAGTAAGTTCCATTGGTGTTGTGTTTTGAATGAATTTCTAGAGTTTTTGCATGCTTGGTTTGGTCTTCACTTAGTCTTTGTAGTGACTTGAAGCTTAGAAGCCTAAGAGACCTTAGATCACCCTGGAATCTTTTGTCTTCTTGCTAAGTCTGGCTGGTTTGTGAGATCTGCCTTTGGTGAGAAATCGATTTTGTTTCTCTTTGCAAAACTGAACTTGGTCATAAGTTGTGAATTTCATTTTTTATAAAAAACATAGCTGGATGTTTTTGGTTGATTTGTCTTGCTGAACGAATTAATCCTTAGTTTTCTAAACAACTAAGTAAAAACATTCTCAAAAAACATTTGAAGCTTTTATTTCAATTAGTTTTAAGAAGTCAAGATTAGATTTTTCATAGTTTTGAGTGTGTCGTCTAGAAATTCTAGTTTCTCTTTGAAAAAATTGTTTTTCTAGTTTTGAGTGTTGAAACGAAAAGGAATTTATTTCGTGAGCATAATTAGTAGTTTCATTTGAGTGTATTGAAAAAGAAAAAGACAAAAATATTTTCTTTTCGTTTTTATGTTGAAGGAAAGTTTTGTTTTCAAAGAAATTTCATTCTCAACTCTTCCTTTAGCTAGAGATTCATTGAAAAGGAAAAGAATTGATCATCTTAGGTGCATTTTTTAGCGTTTTGGAGTCGAATCTTCTACCACAAAGTTTCATCTCCATACCTTTTGACTTAGAAACAACCAATAAAATTAACGCTTAATTAAAATTCATCTAGCAATCTTTTTATTTTTAGGTCTCTTATTCACCAACGTAGCTTAGGCTAGTATCATGGAGTAGGGAGTAATTAACTCTCCAAGATAGTTAAAACAAACAAGTAGTCGATCTTGCGGTAGGAAAAAATCCAATTGTTTCATCTATGCTCTGGGAAAGCTCCTCTTAAAGAAGAAGCACGAGATCATATCTGAACCAATGAGGTAATCAATCCTTCCTCATTGGGAACGATAGTCGATATTCACATATTAAAAACGGTAAACCGCGGATTAACCATTGTCGAGGAGCTTGGGGTCACTTGTTGGTAAACCTTGGATTATGTTAAGGAGCCTTCAAGGGGATTGAGCTTTGTTACTTTGCCCTTGCGTGCGTATCGGATCGTAGACTGTTACCCTAGGTATATTCGTCTCTGTTGGTAACCTTAGTGGCCATTATCTATAGGATCCTTTCCTAAGGTGATGGTGGAGGGAAGATCCCACTGTACCTGGACCAAACGTCGACTAGACTCACTTGGACTCTCTGGAGGGTTATCTTCACTCGAGACGGTTTTGTGGAGAAACTTGTGCCAGTCTGTTTGATTAAGCAAGTTGTCGGGGTAACTGTTCCAACCGCCATTCTTTATTGAATTCTGCGAGGTTGGATTTCATCACCAACTAGTGTTTTCGGTACGGAAAAATATTGTTTGTGTGTGGTTTGAACCCTTAGATTGTTAGGTGTGTGATTCAATTGTTTGGTTCTTTAGAGACTTTAGTTTATTTTCTTAAGATTTTCTTTGTTTTCATGTGAAGTAATTAATTAATTAATTGTGGCTAAATTACCGAGACAATCCCGTAGACTTCGGGGGCAGCCTCCCGAATATACACCAAGTCAGCTTGAAGAGCTAAGAGCTCTTGTCACACCTAGTGAAAGTAGAGTTGGGTCACCAAAGGCGGGAGAATCATCTTTAGTTATTCACGCTGATTATCAAGTTCCAGCAACAGAGTATATTTCTGAACCAATTTAAGTTTCCGAAGTTACTGATAGTTTTTCTTCTACTAGTGAATTAGTTGAGGAACATGAAATTTCTGAACTTGAAACTGAACCTACTGCTACTCCATCCTCAGGATTTGCTTCTCCAGTTTCTAGTGCTCCTGGTTCACCTAGGGTAGGAAGTGTCATTACCCAGAATCTTCTGACAGGACCCATTTCTATTGAAGAACTTGTTATTCCGGACGAGGATATAACTCCCCTTGAAAATCAACCAACTATGAAAATTAGGGAGCGTGAATCTATCTTTTACAGTCCTTTTCGAAGTGACGCTTGGTACGTATCTTTGACGAAATTTTTAGAAAATCCAGGTCTCGTTGCTTCACCACCTCGTATTCCTTTTCATCCAATGCCCAGAGGTTATTATCCTCCTTCGAATATGTCAAATCGGCCATCCATGTTTTCTCAAAATCTGGAATTTTTTTTATATGGAGGTCCTTCTGTTCCGTCTGGGTATCAGTCAGTTTTTGGTACTTTTTCAGGAGCGTCTCCTCAACCCATCGAACATGGGGTATCAACTGGTCATAACGGAACTACACCGTTGAGTGTAGAAGAAATTCTTATGATGTCTGGTGCTATTCTGAATCCGCAACCTCAAGGTAGTCAGATTCTGCCTGGGGGGCAGCCTCAAGGTAGTCAAATTCCGCTTGGGGGGCAACCTCAGGGCAGTCAAATACCGCCTGGGGGGCAACCTCAAGGTAGTCAAATTCCACCTGGGGGACAACCTCAAGGTCAGTACATACCTCAGGGACAGTACATGCCTCAAGGTCAACCCCAGACTCAATATATGCCTCAAGGTCAACCACAGACTCAGTATATGCCTCAAAGTCAACCCCAGTATCAATATACACCTCAAGGTCAACACCAGTTTCAATACATGCCTCAAGGTTATCAACCTCAAGGTTAGTATCAATCTCAAGGTTTCCAACCACCTTCTGGTCAACCATTTGTTCAAGGAACTAGAAGTTACCAGTCCTACACTCAACCTGGTTATGGTCCTCAATATGCTCAACCTGTTATGGGTCCTTACCCCGGGATGAATATGGTGTGGGATCCATCTCAAACTCAATAGATTTTGAAAACCAACGTGAAGTTGTCATCTCAACCTGGACAACCTATGGTTTCTGGTTCAACCCAGCAACCTTTCCAGCCTACTATTCAAACTTATGCATCTGGTGTAGTTCATCAGCCTGGGCCTAGTTCCCCTCGAACTCCGCCTCAATCGACTGTTGCAGCTTCTGTTCAATCTACCCCACCTACTTCTGGAGTATCGACAGCTCTGGTTTCTATTGTTCTTGTATCAACTCCTCAGACCTCTTTACCCCAATCCGGACCTACAATCCAGACTTCGGTTCAGATGCCTGTAGGACAACCTGGTCCAAGTACGGTTGTCACAAGTCAACCTCAATTTACTTATCAACCGTACTAGGGACTGTTACACAGTAATTTGTCACCGTTGGTCACCGTCCCTGTTACCCTTGTTTTCGTACATTGGAGGATACATTTCGGGACCTGTGACCAGTGACATAACCTAAAAACATTTGCATTATGTTCCCCTGAGTATGTACTTCATGTTCCCTGAAGACACCTTCTGCAAATTATCCCTGAAAAGTTCCCTTTTTCCATTGGCGCAGGTACACAGTGTCTTACCTGTGCCAATGACTCAGATCCTCAAAAGGGGGCGCGCCCATTGGCGCTCTGTCCTAGAGCATCACCCGCGCCAACTAAGTTTGGTTATGATTTTTGGCCAACGCGCACCCATATGTTTTTTCCACTCTTATCATGAAGTTCTTTGAGGGAAAAATCCACAAGATAGAGGTCGAGAGTCATTGTTTATCCATGACAACTATCCTCAGTAGCTTTTCAGGGATAATGCCAATCCACAATGGGCATCCTGGTACATTGTATTTTCCTCCCTTCTCCATCTATAAAAGCCTGTCCTCATGCATTAAACAGGTGAGTTTTTGTGAATGCTGGAGTAATGCTAGAGTGATGATAAGAATTGTGAAGCATATGGAGGTTATGCTACCGGAATCCTGAGAGAGAGAAGGTCTTTTGCAAGGCATACATAGCTACTCGCCCAGCCAGAGAATAGGTTCAACATCAGAACCTTGGTTGTATCTTTCTCTGCTTTTACTCATTAATAGACGACTATCATTATGGTTCCACTCCTATTGTCTTTATAATGATGATTGAGTTATATCTTTTCTAACTAATATATAGTTGCATCTATTGGATTTTATGCTTGTATTTGTGTCATTCTTTGCATGTGCAAGTGTCCGTTCATGAGGATCGTGGGGATTGTGACCAGCCAGAGCAAAGGAACGGGAGCGATGATTCTTCTACAAGTACTAGCGTTGGAATCCAGGTAGGCCATCATCATCGATCTTTGATTTGCAATTAGGAACCTGCGTGTTAGCATTGTGTGATTGTTGCTAGACCCCATTTGGGCTAGTGGGATTGCCTCTGTCCGCAGAGGGGATTTACTTGTTCAACAATTTGGCGACTCGACTGGGGAGAAGCTTGTTGTTTGATTTTGTTGTTTGATTTGTAAACTTTGGACGGAGCATGAAGTACGGCCAGATAGCCTTCGAAACACTATTGCTTTGCAGTAGTGAAGTAGATCAAAGCCACTTCAATCAATCTCCGGTTTGGTTTACGGACTGAAAAATTTCGCGTTTGCCTTGCATGTTAGTTTTTCTTTTATTTTCTAGCTTGGATAGCTTTCTAGATTGAATTTCTTGTTGTTTCTTGCTTTCTGGCCTTTCTGGATACTGTAAACCAAGCTTTGGACTATCTGTTTTGTTTTTTTACTTGGAAAACTTTATTAGCGCGGTTTTTTCTCTGACAGTCGCGCCAGTTGGCGCCTGTTGCTAACTGACAACCCGCGCCAATCCCTTTATAGCACGAGTTGCAGTCTGACAGTCGTGCCAGACTTGTTGACATTTTCAGTTAGCTTGTTTGCCAGCCTTCTGAGCTTCGATTTGTATCTTGCTATATCTTTTGCAGCTTCTGGAAGTGTGTTGGACATTTATGTGACTGGTTATTATTTTTTATCCTTCAGTTGTTTGCTTATTTCTATCGATTTTATATCTTAGCCCTAGTGGCTTTGCATGTCGAGCCTTCTGTGGGAAATTATGGTTTGATGATCCAGTCAGTTTTTTGGTTGTTTTCTGCACTCATCTAGTGGTTGTGAAAGTTTGGCATTCTATGCTGCAAGTAATTCACTTTTAGCTTGTTTATGTTTTACTTGACTTCATCTGAACTTAGATAATATGGTTCATTGAAAGTCTTTGTGTTTTCCTTGCTTTGATAGGTCATTTTGATGTTTCAGAATTGGTTCTATATTCCTTTGAGTGAATTGTGTTTGTTTATACTTGTGAATATCTCTTGAGATTTGTTGAGTGCATCATGCTATCCTAAAAGAAAGCAAAACAAAAGATCTTTTGCATTTTATTAATTAGCATTTCTTGTTATTTGTTGCTTTTAAAAAGAGAAAGAAAAAAATTTCATTTCTTGTTATTAGCTGCATTAGGATCTTTGTTGATCATTT
>APFE030424617.1:5332-20859 GCA_000404065.3 Pinus taeda
TCCTTTATATTTTACAGCTCCATAGATATACAATCACTCTGAATTCACCTAGTTGCTCAGATTTCCTGTGTATATTTATGAGTTGAGGTTCATTTGAAAAATGTTTTGAGTGTTTAGACATTACATGCCTTGACTTCCATGAATGAGTAGTTGATAGTTTACTAAAATGATGTTTGACTCCATGAGCCCAATGGAAGAAATCTTATGTTGTATTTCCAACCATTATGTTTATTAAAGTTCTCATTTCAAGAGTTAGCCCTCTTAGTGTTAATCATAATCAGTAGTTTATTTTGAGAGAGCCCTCTCAGGTTAGGGAGGCTAATCCTTAGCCAAGAGTCTGGTCTGAAATAGTTACATAGAGTCTAACTGATTAGCAGCCATCAGTACATGATTTTGTGATAACAACGTGCATGCCACAAATCTAGGAAAAATCAACATTTTGAGAGGTTGCTAAAATGATCTTTGCATGTAACCTCTGACTACTAAAAATAGATCCCTAAAATCTAGGGATGCATTTTTCATGCTACCTTTTGCTGTTTTAGGAAAAGCGGCCCATGCAGGAAAATCAATTTTTCTTGGTCTCGGAGGGAACCAATCAACCCTGAAGGTACATGCATCGGTCTGCAAGCCTGGGATGAAAATTTGCACAGTTTTTGGGCTGAGCAGCGCTGGTTGCCTATCAGGCATTGCACGATTTCTGGGTTGAGCAGGTCACTGCCTCCTAGAATTGTGCAATTTCTAGGCTTAGGCCCAATTCTAGGTCAGATTGGGTAGTTTTCTAAGGGAGGAATACCTGACTGTTCTGTGCAATTCTAGAGCCCAACAGGCTACCCAGCTGATTTGTGCAATTTCTAGAGGGAAGGCTGGTTCCCCTCCAGAATTGTGCAATTTTCTAGGGCAGCCTCTCAGCCAGCAAATAGTCTAAATCCGAAAGGTCGGTTTGTGGGAGGGAGATAAACAAACTGACATGCACAGGCCGATAAGCCACTAAAAGTGAGCTGAAGCCTATGTACTTGACAATGCAGGACATGCTGCTAAGGATGGTTGGTAGGGAGGCTCCCAAACGAAGCTAAGGCAAAATTTGGGAGGGTGATTGTAGCCGCTACAACATAACCATATATTATACATATACGATATATAGGTTTAAACCAAATATTAATATGGCTATGTTGTTCCAACTAACAACAATATTACCATACATTAAACTCGTCCAAACCATATGGCCCCATGTGATCATGGCATATGACTTTGACCCATGTGATATTAATTGGTGAGGGTTATACCTAGACTACCGGAGGTTTGGCGGACTCTATATTTGGCAATACAAGTTGGTTATATTTATTGGTGGATCGATATGTGGGTTGGTGGAGCTGCTAGATTTGGCAGGCTCTGTTGCCCCCCCTTCTTAACTATACGCTAATAACACATTAAATAAAACCCTACCACTATGTTTAGCAAGCATCCTCCTTGGAATAGTGGTTAGATGTATAGTTTGTATGCAGGAGGTTCAGGGGTCGAACCCTGCTAGGACCTTTGCCCTGAATTTTTTATCAACATCTGAATTATGCCAAGTGTCGGTCTTTCATAGGGCCATGTGCCACCCTATGATTGGCCCACTTGGCCATTTAGCACATGCCCACTCTACATCTTATCATAAGGCCACATGGAGGTCTTTCATAAGGCCACTTGGCACCTTTCCATAGCGCCACTTGGCGCCTTATGATTAACCGACATCATGCTCATTCAATGCCCAGTTGTCACATTTAGGCTGCGCCACCTATCTAGTCAGTTTGCCAACATAATGCTAGGTCAACACCAACTACACATGCCACATCAACTCTTGTGTGTGACATGTGTCAACTCCAAAAGTTGGTAGATAACCCTTTGACTGTTGACTTTTTGCTCATTTTTCTTAATCTTTAGATCGTCATGTCTCCCTCATTTAGACTCAGATTAAGGTGTTGTTCGTGCCATTGGAATCGTCTCAACAAGATCTACCACTTAGTGTCGATTTTGCTGATATTTGAGGACTTTGAATTTTGAGACTTTTTGGATCTTCCTTAATCAATCCTCCTCATTGAAGGAAATTTGGTCCTCAAAATTTACATACATAGATCATACATGTTTTCTCTGATTTACAACAGAAAGCATATGCTTTTCTATCCAACAAAAGGCCAAAATATCACTATATTGCATATTCAAGTGATGTTATACACTTCATCACTTTTAAAAGTCGTTGTCCATCTATGGGGGCTTCAAAAAGCAACATGTGATTTACAATGGTGGCCACACTCAACTACTTAAAAAGGCTACTCATCTCTTCCCTGACCAAGCTAATGGGATTTATTCATGTAGTTGCCTTTCTTCCTATGCGGCTTCCTAGAGGGTTACAATGTGCTACTCTTTCTCATTTGTTGGTTCCTGCACAGGGGATGCTTTCTTCATAAGTGCTTTCATAAACTTATTGTCCTTCCTTGGATGTAGCTCTGGATGGAAGTTACAACATGTGGTTCTCTGATGTCCACCCTTGTTGCAATGGCTGCAATGGTTTTTCTTCATCCAGACTTTCTTGACTTTTTTTTCACCTGATGTGGAGAGGGATCTTTATGTTGTGTCTCCTTCCTGGTCGACATAACCTTCCTTGAATGGTTATTTTTGGTGTAGATCTGGTGAGGTGAATTTGACTTAGCTCATCCTCTAAAATGCTCACCTCCATTTGGAGATGAATGACAATCACTATCGCTAGAATGGTGTGATGTTCTCTTAGCCTGCACTAATTCAAACTCTATTACTTTTGCGGCTTTGAAATGTCTTTCATTGGTGGTCTTGGGGCTTCTTGCTTCCTCTCTGATATAACCTAGTCTTTCCTGTCGAGATAGTTCCACCACTTGTATGGGATTCACAATGCCCTGGCCATTAACTCCTAGGCTCTTTCCTTCATATCCCATTTTCTTCATTAGCTTTGAACCAATGCATGTAGTGTGCTTTTCAAAAGCACCAAAATCATCATCATAATGGGAGCATGAAACTGAAGAATCACTGGCATTGTTTACCTCATGTTGGTTCTCGCATTGTCTTGGTAACTAAGAAAAACCTGAGAAGACATTCAGTGAACATTCTAAGAATACTCCCGCTTCAGGTTACAAGGGTTGGCCTCCCTCCACCTCAGGGGGTATTCCCTTAATTTAATGTAATTAAAATAGATTTTCAAATCACACAAATAAATATGTCCATGTTAATGATAAAGGAGTTCTTTTAAATAAAATATGGTTTTGAAGGATAGATAAGAGGATGGCAAGCTAGAGATGAAGACTTATTTTTCACTGCCATAATGCACTTGTTGCAGTGGTTCTTCTCATTGTGACTATGAAGGTTTTTTTAATAATATCATGTTTCTTTTCTTTTCTTTTCTTTCTATGTGTTCTTCACCTAGGGTTTATATTTATTGGTTTATTGTTCAAGATTGTTTATATAACCTGATTATACAACAATCATGGATGCAGAAATGATTTAAATGCTTTGAATACATGATATTTAAGGGGTTTTTAAATCAAATTTAAGTTTATTTGTTGTAGATTGAATTCTAATGATACATGTTATCTAGGGTTACTTGCACATTAAATGTGAATGCCATAAAAACCAATTTTCTATTTCATTTGTCTTTTTAATTCTTGTTCTTCATAGTATTTATTTCACTGGCACATGTGATTGATTGGGAATAGTTTGACACGATCAGATTCTTTCAGCTTTCACAGATTAATTTGATTTAATTTTTCTCCAATATTTACTATTAGAAATAATTATATCAAATATTCTAATTGTTATGTTGCAGGGTAAATTGATAGTGATACTTGATGTCTTATTATTTTAACAACATATCTCAATTAGATGCATTATGCCGATTTATTCTAAATTCATTTTTTGTTTTAATTTTTCTCACTAACCCTCGTCATGTGTGAATTACAATATATTATTTTAACCTCATTGGTCATAAATGATATTTTATTTAGTGAGTTTCATATATTATGTGCCTACCACCTATCTTTCCCCAAAACCTCATTTTATTTAAAAACACTCCTTTGTCATTAGCCTAGACATATTTATTTGTGTGATTTGAAAATATATTTAAATTACATTAGATGTATGGAATACCCACTGAGGTGGAGGGAGGCTATCCCTTGTCACATGAAGCACGAGGATTCTTATAATTGTAAGTGAATGTCTTCTTAGGTTGTTCTTAGTTACTAGGACAATCCGAGAACCAACAACTTAATTGCCGATTTTGAAGCGGGTGAGGTTGTCTTCGCTAAGCCTTCATTGCACTACAACCTTTCCAAGGCCTTTTCTACGATTTGTAACTGAATTTGCAATCCCTACTTCTCCTCCTTCACTTCTTGTGGCAATCTCCTGAACTTAGCATTCTTTGATTGAATCCTATGGTTGATTTCCTCGAGTTCTTGGAGCCATGCATTCTTTGATGTTTTTCGCATATTTGGACTAACACCTACACACCCAACAACTGTGGTCTTTATCTCATCGCCTGAATCAGATCCCAGGTCAAGTTGCACTGTAGAAACAATTTTCTACTTCCCTTTGCTACTTGATCTCTTAGGATTTAACTTTGGATGTAGTTTCCAACAATGCTCCTCATCATGCCAATATCTCTTGCAATGAGCATAAGAGGTATTTTCTTCCTTTTTATTTGTTATCATTGTCTTCTTTGTATGGTTGTCTTGTTCATGCCATCACCTGTTTTCAAGTTGAATTGATTTCACACATGCTTCATCCAGATTAGTGGGATCAAACAACCACAATGAATGACGAAGATAATTGTGTAAAGTGCCAATGTATTTCATCAAATTTTATGTTGAGTCTAAAGGAATATTCAATGCTAATGCTTGCTTCCTAAACTCTTCCTTAAAAATTTGAATATATTTACCTTTACCTTGTCTCAAATGTTGCAACTCTATCATAGATTTTTGCCTATAACCCAATGGGTAAAATTGTCTTCTTAATACAGAAACAAACTCAAACCACGATGAAAGGAATTTACCATTATGCTTGTTGCCTTTATGAAGTTTGCTTTCCCACCAATAAGAGCTGTGCCTCCCAGTCAAACAAATTCCAATTGAATCTTTACTTCATCCTCTTCAATCTATTTTATATGACAATAAACTTCAATCTATCTAATCCAATTGTTTAGCTTTTCTGAATTAGATTCTTAATTAAACATGGGCAAATGAAATTTTACATCTAACTTTAATAATGGATTTTTAGAAGCATTTTTATCATGACTATATGAATGATGAGAATGAAGGGAAGAGGAAGAGCTTGAACTTGAAGAAGGAGATTCAGGAGGTTCTCCTCCACCTCCTTGGTGCACTGACACATTATCTTCTCCTACAACTCCCTCTTTCTTGCCCTATTTTGACATTCTCCTTTCATAATCTGCAATCAACTTTTCCATCTGATCTGCCATGTAGTAGAAGGCCTTGTGGAAAGTTTGCTCATTCTTTGTGAGCATGTCATTATTCTCCATTTTCTTTGGTTGTGTTGCACATCCAATCTCGAGGTCAAAATACTTGAGTTTTCCCTCACCCTCTTTGAGTTTGGCCCTAGTAAGCATCCACACTCACAATTAACGTAAAAGAAGACCACTATGATGCCAACATGATTCAAGATCTTTTCTTTAGTGATGTTAAACATAATTTCTTAAAGAGCATGAAAATACCATAAATGCAACAACCATGAAGAAGCAACACAAAATGAAGACAATGTAGCCAATGCACCAAGATTTGTTAATGGAGTTCCCTAGTAATGTGTGAGCTACGTCTTCAGGCCTAGCTTCAAAGTGGAGAGCCCTCTATATTATTTTAGAAAAATAATGGCAAGTACATGGAAAAATACATTGCAATACCTCACTTTTGGGTATGACCCAAAAATATGCTACACGGATCCCAATTTTTATTGCACCAGTGGATTCCTTGCGAAATTTCGAGAAAAATGAGTATAAAATTAGCTAGGTTCTAGAACTGTCACGTCCTCAAATTTTGTACCACAACATATAAGAATATGCCTAGAATATTCCCTTAGAATATTCTCCAAAATATAACTGGAATATGCTACAAAATATTCCTCCTCAAATTCTGTGCCTGCCTGGGCATAGGTCCCCTCTGACCTGCATGTTAAGCCTCCCTAGCCCCTCCTCCTCTACATTGGTCTCTCCATATGACAAAACATTGGTTTATATATTTAACCAAGCATATGAAACAAAGGGGCATGTTTAATGTTTTAACCATATATTATACATATAAGGTATATACGTTTAAACCATATATTAATATGGCTATTTCATTCCAACTAACAACAATATTACCAAATATTAAACCCAACCAATCCATATGGCCCCACGTGATCATGGCTCATGACTTTGATCCATGTGCTTTTCATTGGCAGAGGTTGTAGCTAGACTGGCAAAGGATTGGCGAACTCTATGTTTGGCAATGTGAGTTGGTTATATTTGTTGGTGGATCAATATATGGGTTCGCAGAGCTGCCAAATTTGGTGGGTGCCACCACCCCCCCTTTTTAACCATACGAAAATAAAACATTAAATAAACCCTTGCTACTATGTTCAACAAGCATCACCCTTTCCATAGGGGTTATATGTATAGTTTGTATGTGAGATGTCTGGGGGTCGAACCCCGCGAAGATATCCACCCCGAATTTTTTATCACCATCTAAATTGTGCCAAGTGTCAGCCTTTCACAGGGCCACGTTGATCCAGACCTATGCAAGAATGCAATAGAATATAGATATAAACATAAAAACAAAGATGCAGCAGAAATAAAACTTCATTTCCTTAATATCAAAGAACTGCAATATGCTTACATACAGAATGGAAATAAACTAGCTCGAGCGGTGGTAGCTTATCTCTAAGAAGAGATGTGGCAGCTACATGCCTATGAACTATGTTACAATGAGGCTCAAAGGCCTATTTATTATTGATAAACAATGGAAAACCCTAAACCTCAAAAAGCCTAACCCTAGGAGATGAAGTGCCAAACTATGGGCCCTATTGGGGTAAATTGGTGCATCAACTTACAAGGGTCATAACTTTGGCATACGATATTCGTTTAACATGCACAATATCTCGTTAGAAATATCTATTTGAGGACTATAAATTTCGAATGCAAACATCAATTAATGAAACATGTTTTCCCTTTTTCCAGAAAAATGTCTTTTAGGGCCTCAAAACAACTCCGGAAGTTCTGGACCCGAAAAATTACCAAAAATAATAAATTGTGCTAAAATTAAAGAAACTGAAAACTGAAGGAAACAATGGTGGGGGTCTGTTAGGTCCCTATACTACTAGTGTAACCCCTTATTGTTATTAGTACAACCCCCTTATTATATTGTTGTGCCCATGTAGTCCCCATATTGTTATTATTGTGCCCCATAGAAGCCCACTATTGTTATTATTGTGCCCTTACATGATTATTATTATGTCAGCTCTGATTATATTATGACCCCTTGAACTCCTATATAGAAAGGAGGTCTTGTCATTTATATCATCCAAGAATTGTTCATTTGTGTAATGCAAAGGTGGTTGCCCCCTCGAAGAGGCTTATTTCTAAGGCGTTGATCTATCTTTTCTATCTTTTTGTGAGCTGGTTTCATAAGATTTGGTATCATAACCTAATGGGAAGACACTCCAAGGTAAAAACGGATCATGATAGTCTTAAACACTTTTTAGAATAAAGATTATCCTTTGAAGAGCAACAAAAATGGGTCACAAAGATGTTGGGTTATGACTTTGAAATCATCTATAAAAAAGAGAAGCAAAATGTTGTGGCAGATGCACTTTCACGAAAGGATGAGGATGTAGAAGCATTGTTTTGTGCTATTTCTATTATCCAACCAGAAGTAAGGGATGAATGGAAGAAGGACGAAGAAGTGTGGCCACTGATTCAAAAGTTGCAGAAGATCCAAGTTCAAACAATATTGCCAGAACTTGACGAGGAAGGAAAAATCATATTGGAACTTGGAGCAGTCATAGAAATAAGAACCCGATGGCTACGAAATCGATCAATTTCAGAGTATCTCATCAAGTGGAAGAACTTACTCACTGAAGATTCCATATGGGAGGACAAGAATTTTATACAGAAGCATCAAGAACTACTCAAGCGTTGAGGACAACACTTTTTGAAGGAGAGGGGCATGTTAGGTCCCTATACTATTAGGGTAACCCCTTATTGTTATTAGTACAACCCCCTTATTATATTGTTGTGCCCATGTAGTCCCCATATTGTTATTATTGTGCCCCGTAGAAGCCGACTATTGTTGTCATTATTCCCTTACATTATTATTGTTATGTCGGCTCTGATTATATTATGACCGCTTAGACTCCTATATATAGAAAGGAGGTATTGTCATTTATATCATCCATGAATTGTTCATTTGTGTAATGTAAAGGAGGTTGCCCCCTTGAAGAGGCTTATTTCTAAGGCGTTGATCTATCTTTTTGTGAGCTGGTTTCATAACAGGGTCCAAGTGGAATAGGTGGGTGGCCACCAATATCCACCTGAATGAGTCCTCCCCCCTTAGGAAGCAATGGTCCCCATTGTGTTGAGTACCTCCATGAGATGGGGAAACTTTTGTTGAACTTGATCCCTGGTGACCCACTTGCGTTAGTGCAGGAATAGGCCAACTTTGACAACCCGATAAAGTTAGATCTTCTATTGGTGAGTGTTATTGATCTGTGTGTCCATGATTTGATCATTTGTGGCATGTTCCATGCAGTCTAGGTTTAACTCTGTTGGTGTGACTTGTTCTACAATGTTTAATGTGTCTAGCAATAGTGGAAAGTATGGTTGAAGGCGATCCACATTGAACATGGGGTGCGGGCCAAGGAATGGGGGAATATTGAGCTCAAAAGAATTGTCTCCCACAACCTTGGTAATGGTGTAAGGTCCATATCATAGTGGTACGAGCTTCTGATGGGCTTCAGAAAGGTGTTCTTTCTGCAAATGCAACCAAACTTTCTCGACCACTTGAAACTTGTGTGGCACCAAAAGTTGATCATGTCGCTACTTGTACTTGGCATTAGACTTCTCCAATATGTCGTGAACCTACTGGCGGATGTGGTGGATGCGCTCAATAAATCTGGTTGCTTTATCAACCGTGGACAATACATGTGGATTTTGTATGTGTAGTCGCATGAGGCATGGTAACATGAATCAGACACAATGGTTGAAATTCTAGACCCACTTGCAAGGGACTGCTACCAGTCGAGCTATGGAGAGAACTATTATAACCGTGCTGCACATAGGGAAGTTTCACATCCCAGGGTCATGGATGTTTAGAGTTTTACATGTGGAGTACGTGCACTATCATCCTGTTGACAACCTCTATCTGGCCATATGTCTGGGGATGGAATGCAATCAACTTGGTGAGTTTGGTGTTCATTAGTGTCCAAAGGCTTGACAAAAATGTGCTCAGGAACCTGTTAGCCCGATTTGATATAATGGTCTACGGGATCCCAAAATGTACCCACACTTGTTCAAAGAAGAGTTTGGTCGTGTCCTCTGTTATGATAGTCTTCTTGCAAGCTGCTAATATATCCATCTTAGAAAATCTGTCCATGACCATAAATACATACTCATTACTATGCTTGGTAGAAGTGAGGCCAGACAGATAGTCCATGGAGATGGATTCCCAAGGCTGGTTGGGAGTAGGCAAAGGAGTGTATAGGCCTTGCTTCTTGATGGTTGGATTGGCGATGACACAACCAATGCAAGATCGAATATATTTCCCAACATCCTGTCGGAGTTTTGGCGAATAAAAGTGCTTTTGCAGTACAACCACAATTTTCTCCACACAAAAGTGTCCTATGACCTGAATGTAGTGCGCCTCCAAAATTAGCTTGGAATTATTGCTTGAAGGAACACAAAGGTGGCCCAAGCAGCATAATAATGTGTCATGGAGGTGGAAATCTGGAACTTGCCTACCATCTACTAGCATCTTGTATGTGGAGGCAAACTCTAGATCATTTTTGTATAGTTGTGGCCATCCATAGGCCTCGTGGCCATAAGAGTTGAGAAGAATGTTTAGTGCTACAACGGGGGGCCGATGAGGCAATCTGCAACATGATTGGTGTTGCCCTTTTTCTATTTAATTTTCAAGTGGAATTGTTACAGATATGTAGAGCACTTCTGATGGCGATCATTCTGAAACTTCCCTTGTGTCTATATAAACTGAAGAGGTCGGTGATCGGTGTGGATGACTGTATGCTTCCCTAGAATGTAATGTTTGCATTTTCGGTAAGCCTGCATGATGGAATACATCTCTTTATCATAGATGGGGTACTTCCAAATTGTATCAGAAAGTGTCTCACTATGATAGGCCACTAGATGCTCGTGCTGGGTGAGGACTGCACCAATAGCATAGTCAGAGGTGTCTGTCTCAATTTCAAATGGCTATTGTAGGTCTGGCAATTTCAGTACTGGTGCAAAGCAAAGACAACACTTCAACTCAACAAATGCCTTCTGTTGGGAACCAGACCAGGAAAACTTTGATTTTGCTTCTCCCTTGGTAATCTGACTCAAAGGCCAAGTGATAAGGGAGAATCCCAATACGAACCTCTGATAAAAATTTGCAAGTCCCAAAATGTTGCGAAGCTCTGTTAGAGGGGTCAAGGCTCGCCAATCCTGAATGACTTGGATCTTAGTCAGATACACATGTACTCCTCGCTAATCTATGATGTAACCCAGATATTGGACCTAGCTCATGCCAAAGGTGCATTTCTCCAAGTTGGCAAACAATTTGTGTTGCCACAAGGTTTGAAGGACTTGTCGAATGTGTTGCAAGTGTTCTCCCCAACTCTTGTTGAAGATGAGGATGTTGTCCAAATAAACAACCACAAATGAGTTGTTGAAGGGTCGCAAGATGTCATCCATTAGCCCCATAAGAGTAGTAGGGGAATTTGTCAACCCGAAGGGCATAACCAACCATTGAAAAATGCCTTCCTTGGATTTGAAGCCAGTCTTCCATACATCTGTGGGCTCTATTACCTGGTGATAGCCAAACTTTAAATGGATCTTGTTGAAATGCTTGGTGCCCCTCGAGTTAGTCCAAAAGGTCATCGATCTGTGGGATTGGATAGCTATTCTTGACAGTGATTTTGTTTAGTTCCCGATAATCAATGCAAAGCCTCTAGGTCCCATCATTCTTCTATACTAGTATAATCAGGCTTCCACAAGGTTAGGAACTTGGTTAGATGTGCCCTTTTTGCAACAACTCCTAGATTTTCCACTTGATATCTTCTTATTCTTAATGGAGTGAAGATATATTGACCCATTGGGTAGAGGTGCTCCAGGAGTCAAATGGATCAAATCTTTGACCTCATAGTGTAAGGGTGTCCCTGTGGGTGAGGACAAGATGTCCTTGTATTCTTCCATGACCTTATCTACCTGCTTCTGTTGCATGGAGGAACCCTTCCCGAGGACCATGGATGTGGCCACAATCTTCACTTTACTTTCAGAGCGAATCAGAAAGAAAGCAAATTTCCCAGTTTGGGAGATGATCTTATTGCATTACTTAGCAAAGATCAAAGAGATGGTGATAAGCGGGGTTACCTCTGGTATCCTGTATAACTTACTAACCAAAAAAATAATAAAAATGTGAGGCCTCAAATCATATACAACATGACACTTCCACAAGTATGGTCGAAGTAATTATACATCACAAACTTCACGAGGATAAACATCACACAATACCTTGTCCATGAAGGGCTTGATGCTATAGGGAAGGTGGTACTGCTAGATGACGTAGAGATCTCATCCATGGTGAAGCCACCCGATGGTGTACGACTGCAGGTGTGGTGTGGTTGGTAGCTCCAACTGCTTCACGACCTCTGTTTAAATGAGGTTCTTTTAGCTCCCGACATCAATAATGAATTTTAGCAGCGAACCCTCCACCCAAATCTATGAGTGGAAGAGACACTCCCCCTCTGTTAGGTCCCTATAATACTAGTGTGTCCCCTTATTGTTATTGTTAATGTAGCCCCCTTATTATTATTGTTACTATTATTATTGTTCCTATGTAGTCCCCATATTGTTATTATTGTGCCCCATAGAAGCCCACTATTTTTATTGCTGTGCCCTTACATTATTATTTTTATTATAGTGTGACCCCTTATACTCCTATATATAGAAATGAGGTCTTGTCATCTGTATCATCCAAGAATTGTTCATTTATGTACTGTAAAGGAGGTTTCCCCTTCGAAGAGGATAATTTTTAAGTATTGATCTATATTTTTGTGAGTTGGTTGCACAACATTTGGTATCAGAGCTTTGGATTCTAGGGTTTCACTTCTCCAAACAGGTCATCTGGGAATCTTTGCTATAACTTTTTTTATATGAGGTTTCTCAAGCTGAAATTTGGACCACGTAGAGTTGAAATCTTGGTGAATGTCGTGTATGAATTTTAGATATTGGTTCACTATATTTTTAGAGATATGATATGAGGAAGTTAGGTTTTTTGTAGGCTCCAAAATTCAGTCTCAAAGAGGGTCAATGGTCGAAACAAGGACACATAGTACTCTGTATAAGTTCACTCTACTAAACCAATCTATAACCAGGTCATTGTGGGATATCAAGAATACGTATTTCTTGAAGAACCTAATATCGGTTTGACTTGTGGGGTTAGAATGAAGACTCAAAGGGCTATCACAAGATGAAATTTTAGACCTTGGAGACCCAAAATTACAGAGATACAACAGATTCAATATCGAACTCCTAAAAAGCAAGAAAAATGTGTGTATTTTTAAAATTTTGCATAATTTTTGTTTGAAAAATCAGTTTGAAGTGATTCAAAGGGCATGATGAAGCATGGATATCATTGTTTGATTTCAAAATGCCTCAAAACAAAGAATGGGCAAACCTAGTAAGAAACTAGAAAGCTATTCTATGATGCATGAAGAAGAGGAAGAAATGCAGTGTGATATATCAAAATTGCGAGATCAAGTGCAACAAATTTCACTCTCACAAATAGTAACCAAAAAATGAATTGGAAGCTAAGATGGATGGTTTAAAATCTGACATGGAAGCAATGATGAATATAAATATGGAAGGTTTGAAGGATGGTTTAAAAACATATTTGAAAAGGGACTTGGAAGGTTTGACCAAATTCCTACAAGAAATGCTTCCTAGTGGTGACAAGGTACCCCACGAAAATCATGATAAGGATAAAAGGAATACAAATTATGATTTTAGAGACTCACATAGTGGGTTGAATACTAACCACATTCCAAATATTGATATGATGAATTTTGATGGCAAGGTTATGGTGACATGGATACTACAGATGGAGCAATTCTTTGATCTACATGATGTGTCAAACACACAAAAGGTACACATTGCATCTTTATATTTAGAAAAAAAATCAGTTTGTATGGTATTGATGGATTTTTGTTGGGTTGTGTTATTTTCTTACCATGTAGTTAACAAGAGGTTGAGGGGTACCGGTAACCCCAATTTATAGGGTCAGGGAAACGACTTGGAAAATTTTGATTTTGGACCCTATTTTAGGTTGGGCAGACCCACCTATGGTTTTGTGCATGATTTTTGCACATGTTTTTTGGACACGATGGTTTTTTGTTCCATGGTATTGGATGCGATGGTTTCTGGTCCATGGTATTGGATGCTTCAACATGTATAAATATGTATTATAACATTGAAAGGAACATAATGAAAAATCAAGCTGGTCCCGGTTTTGGGATCCAGTGGGAAAATCTCTGTGTATATGTGTTTTATGTGTTATGCTCTCACATTATTTTTTTTTTTTTTGTGTTTTAGAATTCGTATGCAGGTAATTTCTGTATGGGGTTAAAACCTACAATTTTTTCTCATAAACCACTTGTCACTTGGTCAATTTTTACGAAGGAAATGATATGATATTATGAGGATACAAAGAGAAACACATTCTTTAGCCAATTGATAAATCTCAAACAAAAGGGTTCAATGGCGGAGCACATTGAGGACTTCCAAAAATTGAATATAAGGATAAATGATATTCTAAATGAGCATAGGGTTGATGTCTTCATAGGGATTTTAAAGGATAACATCCAACATGAGGTTCACCTTTGGGAACCTGATTCATTGGAGAAGGCATTCAGGGTGGCAAGAAAAGTTGAAAGTAAAATTATGGCAACAAGGAAGTCTACCACTCACAACTACAAATATGTAAGTGTTGTTGCCCCTAGCCTTCCATAAGCTACAAGATTTACACCACAACAATTGGAAGAAAAAAGAGCGAAAGAGCTTTGTTACAGTTGTGATAGCAAATACACTAAAGGTCATAAGTGTGTCGAGAAGAAATTATTTCACACATATTTTGAAGAGGAGGAAGAAAAGTAATAAGAAACATCAAAAGAAGAGGATATATACCAGGAATGAACCCCATAGAAAGAAGAAATGAATCTGACCATATCTTGTAATGCATTGGCATGAATTACTACTACTCAAACTCTCAAGATAGAAGGACATATCAAGAAGAAAAATGTAATAGGTTTGATTGATTCGGGTAGTACCCATAATTTTATTCATAGTAAGATAGCCAAGGAATTGAAAATCTTCCTATATCCAACACCAGAGTGTCAAGCGATGGTTGCAAATGGAGGAACTATAAATTGCTCTAGAAAGTGCCATAATATCAAGCTTACCATGGGGTAATATGTATTGACTAGTCCAATGCTTTCCATTCCAATGGGTGGTGCTGATGTTGTACTAGGAGTCCAATGGTTACAATCTTTGGGTACGATAAATTTTAGTTTCAACAAATTTTCTTGGATTTTTTTGGGAAGGAAAGGAAGTTGAATTAAGGGTTATCACAGGGAAACTAGGAAAGATAATCAATTCTAATGGCATGGAAAAGCTTCTAAAGAAAGAACAATGAGGCATAATTTCACAATTATGCTCATTAGAGGTTCAAACATCGAAATCATCTATTTCTCCAGATCTCCAAAAAGTCTTGGAAAATCATTCCAAGGTATTTGAGACTCCCAAAGGCCTCCCAACTATTTGTGATTGTAGGAATTTAGAGTGTAAGTTTCTTAGATAGAACACCAAAGGACACCGCTCACAAATAGATAACAGATCAATAGACCAGTATTCTTGACGTGGTTAAAACCCTCAAAGAGGGAAATAGTCCACAGCTTGAGCCAACATGGACACTTCAGGAAATTTATTAATGTAAAAGAAAGAAAATTTACATAAGCTTCTCTCATGAACGGTCACCTTACAAATTACCCTCCATGCTCTTTAAATAGAGATCATGGACCAAGCGGGTGTTAAGCCATGGATCAAGTGTTGGTAATACCAAGGAGAGAATGAACCGCCGAGTCACTTCATGTCTAGAACATATCGTGACCATCAAATTGTAAGTTACAAAAAGTACATACTAAAGAACACAATTTACCTAACTATACACTAGACCAAGTTATCCTTAACTATTTATTATGTGTAGAAT